>APFE031212740.1:5880-16682 GCA_000404065.3 Pinus taeda | reverse complement strand
CTTTTCTCGACTCTCGAAACATGAAAAGGTCAAGTTTGGTTCCTGCGTCTTAAAATTCATTTGGCCACGATAATATTACCCGATTAGATCTTGTGTGCGTTTAGTTTGAGTAGGTTTTATCGTTAGCTTCTTTAGGGTCTTTTTTGGGACATCCTGGCGGATCCATTGACTCCGTCTTCGATCCCAAGTGAAGAAGGGTCCCCATCTTCTGTTGCCCCTGAAACTCCGGTTTTTGGCGCTCTTCCCATTGTTCCAAGCGTACAACCGTTGAATTCTCGAGCTCCAGGAGATGATTTCTACGAGTTCTTTTACAACCCTATTTGGGAACCCTCTCATGAGTCTCATCTTGCCACTCTTGTCGGTGCTCCATCTTCGATGGCTTCATCCGATATGGGTGACGCTTCTCCAGTGTCTAGTGGCCCGACTGTTATGTCGAGTATAGATACTCCCATTCCGGCAACATCCCCTGTTATCTCTACGCCTTACACCGTCATGTCTTCTGGGCAAACGGTGCCAAGGTGTTACAGGTCATTACAGGATGCTCGGTAGTTCTTTTCTTGGGGTCACGACGTCGTCCCTACCACAGGACCGTTTATTTCTGAAGCCCCTCATTCTGCTGTTACGGCAGTCCCCACCAACCCGACCGTTTGTGTCGCTGCATCAACTCCAGTTGTGAGTGCGGTCACAACTTCATCCGCTGTCACTTCTACTGCGGACCCATCTCGAGGTCCAACGCAGAGTGGTGAACTGTCTCCTTCTTCTAGAGTTGTACACCCTGCAAGTGATGCCCCTCCTACTTCTGAACATATGACAGAGGAGGAGGCATTTTTTGAATACTTGCGTAATGTCCAGAACCTGGATGGTCAAGGTCCATACTATGATGCCGAGAATCATTATTTGTACACCTCCTTGCCTCAAATTCCTTATGATGAAATTTCCGTTCCATTGAACGTGGATTGGGGCACCACCGGATATGGTGGCAACGAGTACTATCCAAGACAAGGATAGCAAGGACCACCTTACCAAGGTCAGCAGCCTTATGTGCAGCCTAATTATGGGCAGCAGTTTACAGGTCGAAACTACCCTGGTCAGAAAGGAGACCCACAAGGACAACCTCATCAAGGACAACCTTTGGTCCCTAGTGGTCCATCGTTTACTTATTTGGGGAAACCTTCAGGAAATCCGGGACAACCCAATGCCCAACAAGGTCAACCAGGTACCCAACGAGGCTACCCTTCGGGGCAACCCTACGGGAACCAAGGACAACCTCATGGGAAACAAGGTCAACCCGTAAACCAGCGAGGAAACCCTTCTCGGCAAGGAGGCCCGCCTTACGTGCAGGAAGGCCGGCCTACCACTCAGCAACCCTCTAGTCACCACGGACAAACTTCGGTTGCGCAAGGGCCACCCCTCCCCCAGCAAGCTGGACCTTCTGGGCAAGTAAGGCCACCCCCAATCCAACCAGTACGACCCTCTGGCTAGACGGCTCAGAATGCAGGCGGGTATCAATCCCGACCTCCTCTTTCAGGTGGGTTCCAATCCCAGCATCCATATCAAGGTGGGTACCAATCCCGGCCTCCGTATTCAGGTGGGTACCAATCCCAACCTCCGTACTCAGGCGGGTATCAATCCCAACCTCCATACTCTCGCGGGTATCAGGCCCAGCCTTCATATTCGGGTGGGTACCAATCCCAGCCCCAACATTCTGGTGGATATCAATCCCATCAAATGCCACCTGGTTCACAGGCTCAGTACAAATACCAGAAGCCCCAGAGACAGAATCCTTACATCCCTTATCATAATTACCAACAACCGCAGGGTAATCCTCAACCCAATTATCAACAACCTACTGGTCAATTTGGTAACCAATGGGGTGCTGGGGGGCAGAACCAACAACCTTGTTTCGCGAACAACCCTTACGGACAAAATCCTTATGGAAAAGGCCCTTACGAACCTGGTCCATCAGGACAAGGACAATAGGGGCAACCTGGAGCTGGGTGGAATTTTGTTTCCACCTCATATCCACCGCAAATGTCGTTTAATCCTCAATTACCATTTCTAGCCACGTTGGAACTGCCCGATGTGTCAAAACTGACAAACGATCCCATTCTGCATGATCCGCAGTGGCCACCAGTTCCAACTAAAATTCCAAGTGACTGTCCCAAATTTGATGGGAAAGGCAGAGAGGACCCTCATGCCCATGTCATGACGTATCACTTATGGTGTTCGTCGAATTCATGGCTCGATGATTTGATCTGACTTCGCCTCTTCCAAAGGACTCTCACTGGTTCGGCGGCAAAATGGTATATCGAATTTTCTCGTGCATCATTCCATGATTTCAATTCGCTGGTTATGGCATTTTTGAATCACTTTCAGTTACCCATTCGGTATGATACGTGACTCATCTCCTTACGTCTCTTAAACAGAGCACTGCTACACATATCTCCGATCATATTCATGAATGGAGAAGGCGTCACAGGTTAATCAAGTTCTGGATACCTGATTTCCTCCTTACCGACTGGTTTACTACCTCCTTTGTCCCCCAGATTGCAAGGGACATCGCTATGGGGGCATGTGTAACTGAAGAGAAAGCGATCGCGCGTGCTTAGTACTTAGACTTAGTCTATTCTCAGTCTGGTACTTTGTATGATTATTTTCCAGATGTCCCTAGGCCCGGCACATCCAAGGCTCCGCCCAAACCATCTGTTGATGGAGTCATTGGCTCTGTAGCCCAGGCCTCTAAAAAGTCATCCAACCCTGGGAAGCAGAAGTCTACTTCACCCAACGAGAAATTTTCCCAGGGCATTGTTATTTCTGGTAATACTTCCGAGGTGAATGTCGTTCAGTCTTCTACGATAGGCAAAGCCTCGAAGAGTAAGAAAAAGGAAAAAGGAAAGGGGAAGAATAAACCCGATCAACCCAAGCAGGGATCATCTAAACCTCCTGGTGAGGAAGGTGCTAAGCATAAGCCTAAGTACCCTTGCCTCATTTGTGAGGGAGACCACTATACTAAGGACTGCCCTAGGCTGGCCGAAGTTAGTCGGTTGTTGAAAGGTGCTCAAGGGATCCCTGCTGTTTTGAAAGAACCCTTTCCCTCTCAGTAGACCCAGATGGTAGCTGATCCTTCTTCATCCTCTCCTTTCGGTTGCTAGGTCTTCATGGCTGGAACTATTCCGATCCATGTATCTACTCGAGATAAGGATTATCCGTCATCCGCAGGGAAGGAGCCAGAGGTTACCTCAAGTGCTCCTCCATCCTGCTCTGGCCCGCTCCATATCGAGAGGCCAAGCACCGAGACGACAATCCGACCCCCTCCAAAAGGGGTACTCAGGAGGTCTTCCTATAACCTGAATGCTCGTGCTGCCCAGCACTACAACATCGTGGAGGATTTAGCGTAGGCTTCGTCTGCCATGTCTGCATTAGAGGTCCTTCAGAGCTGCCCCCCCCAGAGGAAGTCCTTGCTATCGGCCATCGGTGGCATAGACCCAGCGGACTCGGATTTAATCACTTTCGATCTCGAGAGTCATGTGTCGCGACTGCCTCATCAGATAGCTTCCTTATACAAGTCGTCATCAATTCTAAAACGATCCATCGCACGGTTATTGATGAGGGCACCTCGACCTGCATCATGTCTGTTGCATGTTGGAAAGCCATCGGGTCTCCGATGTTGAGTCAGTCCCCGATGACCTTGGAAGCGTTCGACGGGAGAGAGTCTCGTCCGTATGGTATCCTTCAACGACTACCGATTACCTTAGAAGGGAAGACAGTAGAAGTTGAAGTTGAAGTTGTAGACGCCAGTCTTACATATAATCTTCTTCTGGGCCGAAGCTAGACGTACGCTATGCGTACTGTAGCTTCGTCTCTCTACCGTGTCATTCACTTTCCCCATCAAGGGAAAATTGTCACGGTTGATCAACTCTCGCTTTTTGCTTCCTCTTCTGAGGGAAGCGTACCCTTCGTTGAGCATACCTCAGTACCTTATGAAAATGTGGGAGCCGGGCTGTTCAAAGAACCCGCCCTTATGGGTGTTTTTTCCCTCCCACCTCCCAACTTCGCCTCGATCTCGATGATCTTGGTTCGTTCCGATCCTTGGATCCTTCCATCCATCGACCAGATAGAACCTTGGGGCGAGGAGATGTCATTGAGCCCAGCCGAGCTCAACTACATTGAAATTGTCGCTGCATCGGCTTCTTATGCGGAACCCACCGTCTCGAGTGCGGCACTTGACTCAGATGATTTCCCCCCTTGGGTAGGAGAATACCCCTCTTCGGATCCATTAAAGGAAACATTTCCTTCCGATGAGGCAATTATAGAGACGATGTCTCTGGATGAACGACCGTGGTTCCCTCTTCACCACCGTTATTCCTTTCTCCCTACCTCCCAGGAAACTTTATTGTGTCTCGCGCGGTTTGCCTCATGTCTCCCTTCTCAACCCCTTGAGATGCCCATTCAAATTTATCATACAACTTCAGAAGGAAATCTAGGGAACATCACGCAGACTCAACCGATCGACATCTCTGTCAAACCACGGATCGTCGAGAATATTTTCATTGCAGTGACCTGCACTCCGGAGGAGATTCAAGTTTATATCGCTCTCTTTCGTGAATTTCGCGATGTTTTTGCATGGTCATATGAAGAGATGCCCAGTATTGATCCGTCTATAGTCATGCACGAGATACCAACATATCCCGGGGCCAAACCTGTTCGTCAGCGTTTGCGTCCCGTGCACCCCCGCAAGGCGGAAGCCATCAAAGCAGAGGTGGAAAAGCTTCTTAAGGCAGGATTTATCTATCCTATCCCACTGACAGAGTGGGTCTCAAACATTGTCCCTGTCGATAAAAAACAGGGCACCATTCGTGTCTGCATTGACTACCGTGATATCAACAGAGCTTGTCCAAAGGAAAACTACCCCACTCCATTTATTGATCAACTCATCGACGAGTGTGTGGGTAGCGAGATTTATTTGTTCATGGACGGTTTTTCTGGTTACAACCAGATCAACATTGCTCCGGAAGATCAACATATGACGGCCTTCATCTATCCCTTGGGCACCTTTGCTTATAAAAAGCTCCCCTTCAGCCTCAAAAACGCTGGTGCTACTTTTCAGCGTGCGATGTTGTATGCTTTCCATGATATCAGACACATCGTACAGCCGTATCTGGATGATCTTCCTGCTCATTCAGCTAAACATGCAGACCATCCGTCGCATCTTCATGAAATTTTTCTTCGTTGCAGACACTATAATATTTGTTTAAATCCACACAAATGTTTCTTCTACGTGGAATCATGTCGACTACTCGGGTTTATCATCTCCCGAGAGGGCATCCGTCTAGATCCTCTGAAAGTCGAGGCAATCGTGAATCTTCCTCCCCCTGCAACTTTGCGGCAATTACAGAGTTTGCAGGGAAAAGAAAATTTCTAAGACGATTTATACCAAACTATGCCGAAGTGGCAAAGGGTTTCACCCGGTTACTGAAGCATGACACCCCATTCCGATGGGATGCCATAGCCGAGGAGTCGTTTACTCATCTCAAAACCCTCCTGGTTTCCGCCCCTTTGTTGCAGCCTCCGAATTACCACCATGATTATATGCTCTATTTAGCTACTGCTGATACTACTATCGGCATGGTTTTGGTTCAGGAGGACAATCATGGCACCGAGCATGTCATCTATTATCTTAGTCGCAACTTATTAGACACGGAAACTCGATACGCATATGTCGAGAAGTTGGCTCTTGCCGTGGTTTGCGCTGTCCAATGATTCCACCACTACATTCTGTTGCGTACTACTACAATGATTTTAGATTGTAACCCCATGACATATATTCTTTCACGACAATTGCTAGGGGGCAAGTACTCAAAGTGGATCGTGATCCTCCAAGAGTTAGACTTGGAATTTACTGCAGCCAAGTCCAAGAAATCACTTGTTTTTGCTGAACTGCTATGCTCCTTGCCATCCGCCGCTATTTCCTCACAAATAGAGGAATCAATTCCAGATGAAACTCTTTTCCTGATCAGCACCCTCGATCCATGGTATGGGGACATAATCGTCTATTTACAGACATTCTCTTTCCGCCCCGAGACTTCGAAGGATGCTCATCGGCGGATCCGTCACCAAGCTCAGCCATATCGCATAGTTGGGGACACCCTATATCGTCTTGGGGTTGATTCGGTTCTTCGTGGGTGTCTCACCTTCGAAGAAGCTAAAAGAGTTTTAAATTATTGCCACTCGAGTGCTTGTGGCGGTCACATGTCTGGATACGCTACCGCACAAAAAATCCTTCGTGCTGGCTACTTCTGGCCTTCTATCTTTAAGGACTGCATTCTCGTCGTCCGTTCATGTCACGAATGCCAGCTCTACCAGTGGAAGATGCGTGCTCCTGCTGCCCCTCTGCACCCCGTAGTGACCGTTGGCCCCTTTGCTAAGTGGGGCATCGATTATGTGACATGTAACCCTCGCTCGGCCGGGGGGCATGGTTACTGTTGCTGTCGATTACTTCACAATATGGGCCAAGGCGATGCCCACATTGTCCGAAGATGGTCACACGACGGCGCAGTTCCTTTTCAACCATGTTATCTCTCGGTTTGGAGTTCCACAAGCCATTGTCACTGATCACGGAAAGCATTTTCGTAATCACATGATGGTCGAATTAACAACCCAACTTGGACTTAGGCATGATAGTTCATCTCCAAACTATCCTCGGGCCAACAGTCAGGTTGAAGCCGTGAACAAGGTCTTGGTCAGGATGCTTCAGAGAACTGTCGGCATGCACAAGTCTAATTGGCATTTGATGTTATTCTCTACATTGTGGGCCTACCGGACCTCTGTGAAGGATTCCATCGGCTTCACCCGTTTTCAGCTAGTGTATGGGCTGGAGGCAACCCTTCCAATTGAGTGCGAGATTCCTTCACTCAAATTAGCCGTCGAGTTACTTCCCGAGACTACTCCTGCAGAAGAGCGGCTTCTTTACCTGGATAGACTAGATGAGACACGCCATCTAGCCTCCCTTGTTATCGAAGCTCAAAAGAAGCGAGTGAAAACTCACTTCGATAACTCGGTTAATCCCCACTCTTTCGTTGAAGGTGACTTGGTGCTGCTCTACAATCATGCTAGTGATAAGCTTGGAGCAGGAAAACTTGAGCCAATGTGGCATGGGCCCTACATTGTAAAAATAGTTCTACAAAAAGGTGCCTACGAGCTGATCGACTATGAAGGCAATCCCCTGGACTGGCCCCGTAATGGGCTATATCTTAAAAAATATTACGGCTGAATCCAGGAACTCTCTCATTTATTTTTACATGCATATGCCTTTTTACAAGTGTGTTTTGTGTGTGTGCGTGTTTTTTTGTATCTTTGTCTTAGTGAGCCGGCATGATTGCTGCTTATTGTGTCTTTTGCTTCTGAACAGATGTCTGGATCACCTTACGTTGGTTTCACTGATGGTGCTTCCAGTAGCACTCGCAATCTGTCGTCTGCGGCATGGGTGATCTACGATCCTCATGGTGAGTTGGTAGACAATCAAGGTGTGTGTCTAGGTTGCACTACAAACAATGTAGCTGAATATAGTGTTGTAATTGAATTATTAGCCGAGGCAATTAACCTCGGAATCCGCTCATTGGTTGTAAAATTGGATTCACAGCTTGTAGTTCACCAACTCAATGGACAATATTCCGTCAGAGACCATCGTATATTAAGGTTGTATTTACGTGTTAAGTTATTGGAAAGAGATTTTGATTACATTACTTATCATCACATTCCAAGAAGACTTAATGCTGTAACTGATGCATTGGCTAACTATGTATTAGACAGACATTTGCGAAACATGTAAATTCATAAACATAAGAAGACAATAAAAACACCATGTATATATATATATATATCGTGTGGCGCACTAAGGCGCTAAAAAAATAAGTGTATATGTCTCGTGAATCCAAACGTTCTTAGTACATCTGAGACGTATGTCTCTCAAAACAATAGCGGAAATGAAACCTAGGTGTATACTGTGGTGGGTTATGCTCTCTGTAGCATGCCACCGCTCGTGCCGCCCGCCTCAATAGGTGGTGCATCCTGGGTTCCACACCCACTGTGTGGATCTGTGTAGCCAAGGGGACCTCCTCGATCCCCTGATAGTCTGGGACTCCTGCTAGTAACCCCTCCAGGTTGTGGATCACGGTCTCTGCCTGGTCCCCTCCTGCAGGAGCCAAGGCCAAGGCGCCAGTGCCTTACTCTGCCCTCCGTGCTTCTGGTGCTAGGCCGAGGGGTCTCACGGGTCCTACATCTGCACAGCATAAACATTTATTAAGACATGTACATGGAAAATACAAAAACATCATATAAATGAAAATGAAAAAGATCAAGTGTTGTACCTCCATCATCCCACTGCTCTCCCGCAGGCAGCGGCATATCTGGGTCACCATGGAAGTCGATACCGGCATACGGCCAGTCCTCGACGAAGATGACCTGGCACTCTAGCCACTCTCGGAAGCAAAGGCCCCACGACACTGAACGCCCACCACCTCCGCGAGGCATGACCCGAGACCACTTGGTGGCCCTCGTCTCTCGTGCATTGCGTGGCGGGTCCAATACCATGGTCTGCAGCCAAAGGGCTGGCACCCACTCGAACATGAGTGGAAGCAGAAGAGAACCATAGCCGAACTGCTTCGACTCCCCGCGTTGACAGTTGTTCAGTTGCCTCTTCATGCTGTTGGTCACAGCTGCCACCCAGTTGAAAATCGTGGGCTGTAAGCAATCCAGAGCAAGTAAAAGTTTGGCCTTTGAGGCCTCGTGGTTTGCCAGGCTACCCGCTGCCCGCGTCACCAGAAAGAGTATCATACGGAGCACTATGTTGGCATGTTCACCGACACCTACTGATGGGATGCTGACCTTCCCACTCCGTGTTTTGACCGCCTATGGGCAAACACGAGCCATCAGCTGATCCAGCATCTCACCGCTAGGACGCTGCCCCTCCAGAATGGGCATCGCGCCTCGGCGAGACAACCCAGTCAGAAAATAAATGTTTGTGGAGTCGAACTCAATGTCTCGACCCTGGATGGTGAATTTCCCATCTACTGGGTTCCACGCTCTAATCAGTAACTCCAGCAAATCCGGCTGAGCTCTCAACCGCGGAGTGAGGAAGAATTTCATTAAACCGCATGCCCGCATTGCATTGCGGCATCCGGCATCGGCAAATGCGGCTATATCGGCATTATCGTGGTCTCTCTCTTGCCATGTAAAAGCCATTTTGCCCTGCAAGATCACCCAGAAGTCATTAGGCGGCCTGCATTTGAGAATTGGCAATTAAATTTTAAAAAATCAAATGTCACGATGCCAGCGCGACTGTTTCTAAAACAGTCGCGCTGGAAATGGCCGCCAGTGTATTTTTCTCTGGGTCAGCGCAGAAGGACACGGGTTTTCCGCGCTGACCCAGCAAGTGGTGTGTGTTGGGAAACCCGATTAGCGTGGAACCGATAGGGAAATCCGCGCTGACTGAGAGCACACCAACATTCAAGAAATTTGGCCAAATGGCCAAATCCCACGGTGGATTTGCATAAAAATATAACCAAAATAGAGTGCACGGCAAGAGGGACCTACCTAGAATCGACGGTCGGGAAATCGACGTCCGGATGAGGAAGAATCAGCTCCGTCAACTTTGTAGTATTTCAATGTTCTTCAGAGCTCCAATGGTAAAATGGTAAAAATGATTTTTACAGACCTTCTATTTATAGTAAAAACTCCTAAATTTGACTATAAGTCCTTATGAATGTGGGATTTTGCTATAGTTTTGCCATAAATTCAATCCGGATGTGGTTAATTATGTTTTAATGCATGTCTAATTATGATTTTCGACATATTGAACAGGTTTACACGGGTATTTTCTTGTGCAGGTCTTCGGAACCGGCAAAGTCACAGCGGATTCGTATACACTTGATCCAAAAAATGTCATCGTTAAGCTCTTTTCCGACATAAAACAAGGAAAGATTGCCGAGCCCCCTCTCAGCTCGTCTAAAGGGATGAGAGGCGGTCATTTTAAAGCTCTTTTTCGACCGTTCAAAATAACAAAGATTGCCGGGTGTTTGTCGTTTCGCACCCGTTATTGGTTCTAAAATGACGTGCTTCTGACCGCTTTTTTACTTTTTCGGGTCAAAGCTACTACTTATGAAAAGTACTCCTCGGTCGTAATGATCGGGCGGTTCTTTCGAGCATCGTTTTACACTTTTTCGGGCTTGAGAGACACAACTTTACAAAAAAGGACCCCCCTGGAGTTTCCTTTTCAGCTGTCTTTCTAGACTCTCTAAACATGAAAAGACATCAAGTTCTTCCTTTGTCAAACTCGTTAAAACTAAATGACATCGGGCTCCGTTGAAATGACGCTCTCCAAGCATATGCTACCCCCGTCAAGCTTGTCATCCAAAAATAATCGGGGTACTCGCCAGAAATGGTGGGGGAAATAAAGGAACCGTAATCGTCGTCATCAGCAGTATGTCGCTCTTGAATATGGCACTGTTTGCATTCGTGTCTGGGTGGGGACATCTCATCTCCCTTCACTTTTGCCTCCATGGGTTTGGGTTATCCTATTTGGCCACTCATCTTCTCATTGTCCTTTCGTTGCAACCTCTGATCATTTGACCCCCAAATACTGCCAAATCCGTCATTGTGCCGCCGATATGTTCAAGAGAAGTTGGCCTCTGCAAGTATAACCTCCCTCTGATATTTCACACAAAACGAATTGTCTCTTCCCATCTCGTGTCGATGATGTGGGAAACATTATGGCCCACCTTCGATAAAGATCACTTCCTGTCGAC
>APFE031212739.1:140916-158879 GCA_000404065.3 Pinus taeda | reverse complement strand
AATTGGATGATCTTTATATCAATCCTACACCTCTCGACGAGAGGAATCTAATAAAAATATTATCAGCCATGAATAAGATGACCCACATGAAGTTTTTCACTGGTTGCCAATTTTAACACTCCCTCTCAACTAGTGAGAACTTTATTTGCAATCTGTCTATCGATCGTTACTATTCATCCATCAAATGCACTGCCCTGTATAGCCTGACCATTGCCCTGCTCTGCTCTATTCTGCCTATTCTTCTTTGTCTTGTTCTACCTTGTACTTATCGACATTGTTTTGCTCTGTTCTTCTTTGCTCTTGCATTGTTCTGTTCTGCTCTACTTTTTTCCGAATTATGAAGAAGAAGAAATGATCGAGGATGTATCATACTAACTCAAAGTCAGTCTCAGAGTATGTACCACTGGTCCCAGACCAGTCTCAACCAACCCGAAGTCAATGTCATAGTGAGTACAACTCCACTGGTCCTAGACCAGTATCATCCTCCACTGACTCAAAGTCAGTCTCAGAGTGTGTACCACTAGTCCCAGACTAGTCTCAGCCGACCCGAAGTCAGCTTCATAGTAAGTACCACTCCTACCACTGGTCCCAAACCAGTATCACAGTCTCAGAGAGTGTACCACTGGTCCTAACCCGAAGTCAGCGTCATAGTATGTACCACTCTCACTGGTCCCAGACGAGTACTACACTGACACGAAGTCAGTCTCGGAGTATGTACCACTGGTCCCAGACCAGTCTTAACCGACCTGAAGTCAGCGTCATAGTATGGTACAACTCCTACCACTAGTCCGAGACCAGTATCATTGATCCGAGATCAATGGAGGTCATCCTAGCATAGGGAGCATGGTAGATACAACGATGCGTCCATCGGTACTACTATGGTCCCTAACTTCATTTCCCTACTCATTGATCAGATGAGAGGTACTTCCCATGAGTCCGAGACTGCATGGGTAGGATGCCTCGATAGGAGAACTAATCAATCATGTCTTCACAGGAGAACACATCAATCTTGCATTAATCAGAGTGCGTACCACTGGTCCCAGACCAGTCTCAGCTGACCCGAAGTCAGCTTCATAGTAAGTACCACTCCTACCACTGGTCCCAGACCAGTATCGCAGTTTCAGAGAGTGTACCACTGGTCCTAGACCAGTCTCAATCGACCCTAAGTCAGCGTCATAGTATGTACCACTCTCATTGGTCTCAGATCAGTACTGCACTGACACGAAGTCAGTCTTGGAGTATGTACCACTGGTCCCAGACCAGTCTCAACCGACCCGAAGTCAGCATCATAGTATGGTACAACTCCTACTACAATCGCCATGGAGAACACGTCAATCCAGGCTTCCATGGAGAACACATCAATCTAGGCCTCACATGAGAACTAATCATCCTGCTACATAGGAGAGCAAATCATCCTATTCCACAAGAGAGCGAATCATATTGTTCCACAAGAGAGCGAATCATCTTGTTCCAGTGCCCACCACCAGGGGAGGGTGAGTCACCCTGTGGTCATATGTTGCTCCAGTAATAATTGCAAGCCCTCAGAGCTCCCAGAGCTCAATGTATGCAACATGTAGGACCCTATACAAGGGTTTCTTGACGACTCCAAGTCGTTTGGGAAAATCACAGATTAGATCTTTCCTCGGGGCTTTAACAAGGTGTATCGACCTGTACATCATCTTAATGCAATGGAGCCTCCTTGCTCATTGACTTACCATATCCCAGATGATGTCTATCTGTTGGCGCAATCAAAGAATACGGGATTCTTCAATAATCGAATCCCACCTCTGGTTGTTACAGAGAATCACAGTGGTATCCAATGTAAATCCAAATAGCTCACTGAAGAGCTTTCGCAACCAGACTGCCTCACATGAGGTCATGCTAGCAGTAATATATTCTGCTTCGGCGGTGCTCAAAGCCACCGACTTCTGCTTCCTTCTCATCCAGGATATCGAAGTAGATCCCAAGGTGAAACAACACCCGGAAGTGCTCTTACGGTCCACCACATTGCCTGCCCAATCAGCATCAGTATATCCAAGTAGTCTTACATCTCCGGCAGTGTATCTTAACCCATTGTACCACGAAGATATCTCAGAAGATTCTTGGCATCAACCCAGTGAGGCTCAACCAAATATGAGCTCACAATGCGAACTGCAAAACATATGTTCGAATGGAGGTTCACCAAGAACATCAATGCGAATGAGTTTATGAAACTCAGAGGCATTTCCCAAATTTGGTCCGACATCACTACCATATAACTTCTAAAAGTTAAGATCCTCGAGGTAGTCACAGGCTTGCAGTCATCATACCGAATCTTATCCAATATCTTTAAACAACACATTTCCCTGAGATAGGAAAATTTCCCTTGGCTTCTGCCACACTTCAAGTCCTTGGTCCTTCATTTCAAATTCAGAAGCCAACTCCCTCTTACATTTTTGAATGAGAGGGTGTGCACCTACTAGAAAGAGGTCATCCACATACAACACCAGTATGAGAGGTTTATCATCTTCAACCTTAAAGTAAAGGTTAGGATCGGCTTCACTCCGAGTGAATCCTGGCTTCATCAAGTAGCTGTCGATCCTCTCATACCATGCTTGGGGTGTTGCTTCAGCCCATAGAGAGCCTTCTTCAACCTGCATACATGAGATTTTCAATCATAAATCTCAAATCCTTCGGGTTGCTCCACGTAGACCTCTTATTTGATCGAGCCGTGTAAGAACAAAGTCTCGACATCCATCTGATGTAGGTTCCATCCTTGTGAAGCGACAAGAGCTATGATCGAGCAGATGGTCGTATATCTAGAAACAAGTGCAAATATCACATCATAGTCTATACCTTCCTTTTGGGATAAACCGCGAGCAACAAAATGAACCTTATACTTTTCCATACTTCCTTTTGCTACATGATTTATCTTGTAAAGCCATTTGAAGTAACAATTGTCTTGTCCAGGGTCTGGGAACTACTTCCCAGACATCATTCTCCATAACATACTCATATATGGTCATAGCGCCCTTACATAGTTAATGCTTGACGACATCTGAGAATGATGAAGGCTCATTTTGTATGATCGTGCTCATGATAGACAGGTATCCCTTATACCTGTTAAGCTTCTTACTTTGGCAGAAGGTTCCTTAGGGTACAACATGTCCTTCAACATCATCAAGTATCCCCCTAAGCCATGAAGGCCTCTTCCTAGAAGAGGAAGGCTCATGTGGATGAGAATCTATCAGATCCATGGGTTCTTCTACATCAGGCACTGATTCATCATCCTTTTCTTTCGGTTCCCTGGTGTCGGCTTCTTGAGAGCTCCTCAAAGTCGGAAGCTTGTTCACCTTGCGGTGAAATTTTCTCCAGGAGTCTTGGAACCCAATGCTTGATGAGGGCATCGATTTTGTACATATACGGTGGTGATTATACTTTCAACCCATAGAAACTTCGGAAGTCTTTAATCATGTAGCATGGCCCGGTCAACTTCCACAATCGTGCGGTTCTTCCTTTCCACCACACCATCCTGCTCAGGAGTATGTGGTGTAGTAGTCTCCCTCTTAATGCCAACCTCAGGTATGCCTGAGTGAACCAACTGTAATATATTGGAGGTCTTGCTTTGGCTTGAGGGGAATGGTCCCCTTTTGAGCTTTCCTTCGGCACATCCCCGACATACACCTTCTTTCTCTACTTGGAATTCGGGCATCCCTGTTATCATCTATCTTACATCGAGTAGAGCTTTGTAATGAAGGTGGGCAAACCTCCGATGCCAAAGTTCGGACTAAAGAGATGTGTCATAAGACATGACACCTAGCAGACTTCCATCGACCTGATATAATGAATCAACACTAAACACAAGAGTAAAGGCATATTTAAAATTATTTTTCCATATACATACCTTGCCATCGCTGAAGGTTACCTTGTAGCCTTTGTCTTCCGTTCCCGAGATGGACACTAGGTTCTTTTTGAGGTCAGGTGCATTTAATACATCCTGGACTTTCTAGCCTTCTTGAATGGTTGTCCTCTTCCTCGATCCCTAGCTCTCCTCTTACCTTTGCTGTTGAATTTGTCATTCCTTTGATTTTCCATCAGAGGGATTTTGATCATCGTCCCGGTGTGAGTCCTTTCTATTGTTTTGACTTCTCCATTTTTCCATTTGTTCCAGGCAGCAGCGGATGCATTTGATGGAGGATCAACAATATTGCCTCTCACATGATCCAACACTCCTTGATTCTCAAGGGTTAGATCAATAGACATCTTCCATTTGTGATAGTTAGCTTTCTCACAGAGCTTGTCTTCAGCAGGAAAAAGTGTTGAGGACCCCATAGTTCTTTTAGGATAGCCTTGCTAATCTTCTCTTTGATGATTGCTCTTGCTCTTGCTCGGGCTTTGTCTTAACCTCAGCTTCGATACCATGTTAAGTTATGGTATGTTCTATGCTTATAATAGTTCACTTCTTTTCCTTATTATATTCCACATATTAGCAATCACATATATATAAAGTAAAGTGCAGATAGAACATTAAACTATCGACAGAAAACAAACCAAGACAAGAGACACAAGATGTGGCTGCTAGCCAGGGACAAACCCCACAATGTGTGGGGAAACCGTTTGATCAAATCTTCTTTTATCTTCAATAATTCAGTAGAGATAAATAGTACAATGAATCTGATTCATATCAACAGTAGCAAACCCTAGATCAGCAGCATCAACATTAGCGACTTCATTATCAAACTAGGGCAGACGATATCTCACAAACCGACCGTTGGATTGACTTCATTCCACCACCAAAAGTTTCGGCTTTCAGAGGAGGTTCAGATGAACCTACAACGTAGTTCAGATTAGGAGATATTCTAGGCCACGCAGGTCAATCTTTACTTCTGCAGTTGCAGCTTCAGTTTCAGCAGTTTCCGGCGTCAAACTAGGGCAGTTGATATCTTGCAAACCATTCATCGGATTGACTTCATTCCACCACCAAAAGTTGCGGCTTTCAGAGGAGGTTCAGATGAACCTATAGCGCAGTTCCAAAGAGGAGATCATCTAGGCCTCACAAGTCAATCTTTACTTCTGCAGTTGCAGCTTCAGTTTCAGCAATTTCCGGCTTCAAACTAGGGCAGTCGATATCTTGCAAACCGTTCATCGGATTGACTTCATTCCACCACCAAAAGTTGCGGCTTTCAGAGGAGATTCAGATGAAACTACAGCACAGTTCCAAAAAGGAGATCTTCTAGGCCACACAAGTCAATCTTTACTTCTGCAGTTGCAGCTTCAAATTCAACAGCTTCCGATTTCACATGTGAGAGAGAGAGAGACCCATTTCAGCGCAGTAGAGAAGAGACTCATATCTGCGCAGTAGAGAGAGAGAGATGTAATGATATGAGTGCAAATGAGGAAAAGTCCTCTAATTTTTATACACAACGTTGGTGGGTGAATAGATGTGACTGTTGGGCTTCTGAGCCTACATGAGTTTTAGGTCGGCTTGATAATAATTCCATAGTATGAACATTTTTATGCCAACGTTTCAAATCCCAAATGGGATCCATCATCAGGAATTTTGAATGATGATAAAAGATGAGCTGCTTTAGAGAAACCGCAGCTCTTCTTGCTATCCTCACTCTAAATATTTCGAGTAAAAGGATTTCACTCCAAGCATCCCCTCCGTACAGGGACAAAATTTTGGATTTAAGAGATCTGTGGTTTGCATCTTTTGAATCAGTGACCGAAGAATCCATAGTATGAACATTTTTATGCCAACGTTTCAAATCCCAAATGGGATCCATCATCAGGACTTTTGAATGATGATAAAAGATGAGCTGCTTTAGAGAAACCGCAGCTCTTCTTGCTATCCTCACTCTAAATCTTTCGAGTAAAAGGATTTCACTCCAAGCATCCCCTCCATATAGGGACAAAATTTTGGATTTAAGAGATCTGTGGTTTGTATCTTTTGAATCAGTGGCCGGAGAATCCACAGTATGAACATTTTTATGCCAACGTTTCAAATCCCAAATGGGATCCATCATCAGGACTTTTGAATGATGATAAAAGATGAGCTGCTTTAAGAAAACGCAGCTCTTCTTGCTATCCTCACTCTAAATCTTTCGAGTAAAAGGATTTCACTCCAAGCATCCCCTCCGTATAGGGACAAAATTTTGGATTTAAGAGATCTGTGATTTGCATCTTTTGAATCAGTGACCGGAGAATCCATAGTATGAACATTTTTATGCCAACGTTTCAAATCCCAAATGGGATCCATCATCAGGACTTTTGAATGATGATAAAAGATGAGCTGCTTTAGAGAAACCGCAACTCTTCTTGCTATCCTCACTCTAAATCTTTCGAGTAAAAGGATTTCACTCCAAGCATCCCCTCCGTATAGGGACAAAATTTTGGATTTAAGAGATCTGTGGTTTGCATCTTTTGAATCAGTGACCGGAGAATCCACAGTATGAACATTTTTATGCCAACGTTTCAAATCCCAAATGGGATCCATCATCAGGACTTTTGAATGATGATAAAAGATGAGCTGCTTTAGAGAAACCGCAGCTCTTCTTTCTATCCTCACTCTAAATATTTCGAGTAAAAGGATTTCACTCCAAGCATCCCCTCCGTATAGGGACAAAATTTTGGATTTAAGAGATCTGTGGTTTGCATCTTTTGAATCAGTGACCGGAGAATCCACAGTATGAACATTTTTATGCCAACGTTTCAAATCCCAAATGGGATCCATCATCAGGACTTTTGAATGGTGATAAAATATGAGCTGCTTTAGAGAAACCGCAACTCTTCTTGCTATCCTCACTCTAAATCTTTCGAGTAAAAGGATTTCACTCCAAGCATCCCCTCCGTATAGGGACAAAATTTTGGATTTAAGAGATCTGTGGTTTGCATCTTTTGAATCAATGACCGGAGAATCCACAATATGAACATTTTTATGCCAACGTTTCAAATCCCAAATGGGATCCATCATCAGGACTTTTGAATGATGATAAAAGATGAGCTGCTTTAGAGAAACCACAACTCTTCTTGCTATCCTCACTCTAAATCTTTCGAGTAAAAGGATTTCACTCCAAGCATCCCCTTCGTATAGGGACAAAATTTTGGATTTAAGAGATCTGTGGTTTGCATCTTTTGAATCAGTGACTGGAGAATCCACAGTATGAACATTTTTATGCCAACGTTTCAAATCCCAAATGGGATCCATCATCAGGACTTTTGAATGATGATAAAAGATGAGCTGCTTTAGAGAAACCGTGACTCTTCTTGCTATCCTCACTCTAAATCTTTCGAGTAAAAGGATTTCACTCAAAGCATCCCCTCCGTATAGGGACAAAATTTTGGATTTAAGAGATCTCTTAAAATCCAAAAATTTGTCCCTATACGGAGGGATGCTTTGAGTGAAATCCTTTTACTCGAAAGATTTAGAGTGAGGATAGCAAGAAGAGCTGCGGTTTCTCTAAAGCAGCTCATCTTTTATCATCATTCAAAAGTCCTGATGATGGATCCCATTTGGGATTTGAAACGTTGGCATAAAAATGTTCATACTGTGGATTCTCCGGTCACTGATTCAAAAGATGCAAACCACAGATCTCTTAAATCCAATAATTCCATAATCAAAATAAATTCATATCTCCATGAATACTTATAAGAATCGGATGATCTTTATATCAATCCTACACCTCTTGACGAGAGGAATCTAATAAAAATATTATCAGCCATGAATAAGATGATCCACATGAAGTTTTGCCCTGGTTTCCAATTTTAACATAGATAAACCCAATAGATGACATAATCAAACTCATACCTCAATGTATCTCAGGGGAGGCTAACACATTTGCACAAGTCAGTCCAGATTAGTACGACACAATATCACAAGTATATTGACTCATACTTGAATATCATAACCATAACCATCGACATAGGCCAATCTATATTAGCACGATACATATAACATCAAGGTCTTAAATGCAATGACCATAATCATCGTGTGTACGACTTTAATGCATATAATAACAAGTTTCTACTATTCATGACTCTCTGGCACACGTGCATATTGTCACATTGATCAACTAACATCTATTATGCATGTAACCATAATAACAATATAATGACAAACATGCATATAACAACCATTAATCATCATACCTGCATGCCCGACATACAAACCTGTATGATGATCTACTCTTACCTTGAGGAATTATGTTGCAACATAGCTCTAATAATCTGCATCTCTTGCTCTATCTCATGTAACATATTAACATCATAACATACCAACAATATCACAATGACACAAAATGCATACAATGACCTCATGCTCAACAATCATAACCATGACAATGCATGCATAATAACATATAAAACTGACATGCATAACAAATGCATATACAACCGACATGCATTCATGACAAACACATCCAAACAATAACATCATCAACTTCCACATGACAACACAACTGTAACAATGACTGTCACCATGGATACATAACAAGCACATATACAATCTACATGCATGCATGACAACCACATTTCACCCATCCAGTCCAAGGGTTGAACCATACTCTGATACCACTCTGTAACACCCTCCTCCCACACTTACCCAAGCTAACCGGTCCACTGAGGTAAATATGCGACGAAGAGTTACTATGATATGATTCAACTCCTTAAGTACAATAAAGGAAGTGGAATCGACAAATCAAAACCAAATTGACCTTTCTTAGGAGCTACGTGACCCCTAAGAGCTAACCAACCATCCTAGGTGCCCAACCCCTGAGTTAACTTGCTTTTTAACTGAACTAAACCCCTAGCTGCTCCCACAACAAGGCCTCCATGCAACTGTAACCCTTCAGTCGCTCCCACAACAAGGCCTCCATGCAATTGCAGACTCTTTCACCTAGTTTTATGCTAACAACTGCAAGATTTAAGCCACTTTTTCAGGCTAGTCTCCAGACACTGCCCAAAACTAGATGAAACTTTCTTGAACAATGAATGACACAGGGACAAAGCCCTTTATACAAAACTTAGACAAAAACTTAACCTAACTAGGCCTATCCATGACAAACATTTCATAAAACACATCATGAACATGCAACTACAGTTCATAATTACATATTTGATCATAGGTGTCTCATACTTATATGAGAATCGTCAAGAAGGTATGATGCCCTCTCATAATAGCTACATTATCATCTATTAGGTCATTCATTCATTAACATTTCATCTACTAACCAAAACATGATGAGAGCCATAACTCAAGTCTGTCATAAACCATGCTTATAACTAACATATAATTAGAGAAATATCAATGATAGAACAACCATTAAAAGCACATAATAACAAGTATATTTACTCATAAAATACAATAGGAAAATAATTGTTATTAACATATCCAACCAAGTCAGGGACTTCCATGTACCACTCGACTATAGATTGGGCTAAACCAAATCTTCCTTTCAACCAATCACCCCTGCACCATATTCCAAGCATGAATGTGAGATTTCATGGAATAAACCAAACAAAACCCAACTAGAGCTTCCAGAAGCCATACCACCTGAATCCTCAACTAGTGCTTCCACCTTACAGTCGAACATCACTAACCATCACCATATCGATCTCTACCTAAGCTGTCTAGGGCTTCAAAGTGTTTGTTCCAACCCGACTTCCAGGACTAGTAACTCAACCCACAGTTGTTGCCAGGCTCCAATGCGTTTGTCCAACCGAGGTTTCTAGGACTAGTAACTCAAGCCACCAAGGGCTCCAGAGCATTTGTCCAACCAAGGCTTCCAGGACTAGTAACTCAACCCAAGCTGTTACAGGGCTTCCAGAGCCTTTGTCCAACCAAGGCTCTAGGAACTAATAACTCAACCCATAACCATAAGGAACATGAGCACCAATCAGGAAACAAAAGGGAAAACCCACAACACCATGACTATCCAGGAAATGGCAAGGCTAGGCAAAACCACTGCCAATCCAGACAATCCTCCATGCGAATGACAAATCATAACCAAATAACCCCATGCATGCCAAAACTAACAAGGAAATCATACATGCAACTCAGTACCTGCAAAGTAAACCTACTTTCGTTGTTGATCCCACTGTCCCCTTGTGCTTTCCTACTTTTCCTTTGCCTTCTTGCTCCAAATCCAAAGTATGCCCAAAATCCTCCAAAAGTGCTCCAAGAACTCTAATTGTGCAAGAGTATGAGAGAGAGAGAATAAAGAGAGAGCTCCAAGCTAAAATTGACAAAAGTTACACTAAGAAAAGCCATGAACTGATCCTCAGAAGCCTTTTTATTAATGAGACCTCTAATCTCTTAAATTTTCCTCAATTTTCCTTCAATTTCCATCTCATGCAAATTTGTGACCTTTCATCTTCGTTTTCTCCTATTTTTAATGCCTCTTTTCCTTTGCCAATGCCTTTGCCAATTTCCGTTAGCCATAATAAACTGAAAGTGACACCCACTAGGATGTTTGCCCACCATTCAGCTTGGAATATGTGTCCCATGACCTTGGTGTTATATTTTTTTACATAGAAATTCAACTAGGAGTTGTTACACTCTCATCGTCTCTGCTCAATGCCCCTTGGGCTACATTTTGACTTATTTTAGTCTAAATATGAAGATACCATTTTATGTGAGATCATGGTTTTTTGTTAGCATAAATAGATTCAATGCCCTGGAAAACCTCTACAACACTTGAATTATGGAGATTTCATAACTCAAACTTATAATTCTAACAAATCCTTTCTGAATTTGACAAAAAAGTATACTCCATTAAAAACTCAAAACATAAAAAACTTAAACTACAACTTAGAAGTATCTCATAAGTAAGATAGAGTAATACTAAGTCACACTAGCTTCTTTATATAGTAGCAAACTCCTCAAAAAGACCAATCATCTAAATATACACATACTGTAAATTAACTAATTCTTTTATGAACACTTTTTTTAGTCAAATTTACTTCAAATTTAGTTTTTTAAAAATCATTTAAATGTTTTAATTTAGTTTTTTAAAAATCATAAATTTAAATGGTTTAATTTGCAAATTTTTAGCATCTCATGAAATGAAAAATTTAAGGTAATAAATATATATTATGCATTAAATTATAACCTTATTAGATTTTATACTACCAAATTACGAGAGAGAGAAGAGAAAAAAAAAAAAAAAAACTATTTCTTAATTTTAATTAGATTGTTCCTCTAGATATATCTTCTTTATTTGTTTAGTGGGATGTATCATGTACCATGAGGGCGTTTGTTACTCGTCATATTGGCGTGGAAATGAAACTTTAGCTGGAGGCCTAAATGTTATGACACACCATAAATGCGGTTGAACAAACTAGCCCAAAGGATATTTTCATCGAACAAGTTGCAAATAGACGGTCGCAGAGCAAAGGTCAAATGCCATTACCTTTGCTCTCTATTAAGATAATACGAAGGGGCGATCGTCAAAATAGTGCTACGCGCCATGTGTCCTCCCCGTTATCTTCGTGTCATCGAGCTGAATTTGCTGTTCGACGATATTTATCGGCATCCAATATCATTTATATATATGTGGGACAGGGTTGAACACGAAACAGTCAATATATTATATCTAGGCAGAGGATTGAACACGAAGCGGGTCTCATCGCTCATGGGCAGAGGCGCAGGGTTTGAAGAGCCGAGATTTGCTGGGAATTAACTAGAGTTAATCTCTAAGAGCTGAGGTTGGCTGGGAATCAACCACAGTCAGTGTCGATGGAAGGATGGAAGGAAGGAAGTAGGCGTGTGAAGAGCGCGTCTGGTCTGGCTCTCGCCCTTCGCCTCTTCCTTTCTAGGGTTCATTTCTGAAGCAGAAAACTCCCGGGATTCCGATCCGAATTCCTCTGAGCCAATGGTTCGGCATTGACATTGAGAAAAGCTACCGACATTCCTTGCTTGTGGTGATTCTTCAAAAAAATGGCGGACGCGAGTGAAGAGCTGAACTTGAACCTGCCTCCTTCCCCTCCGCACAGTTTTCCCCTCAGCCTCTCTTTGCAGCTAAACCCTTCTTCTTCCGAGGACATCACGATCGAGGGTCCACAACAAAATGAAGCGGAACTCAGGCGTCGCAGAAGGTATGGAAGGCGCGCGACTCCTAATCGAATGGGCAACGAAGATATTCGTTTTGTCATCCTGACAAGCATCGACAGGCAGCTGGAGCAGGCGTCGGTAAGTCCCGAAAAAGCCTCAGATGAAGTGAGTTCTCCTCTTTCTACTGCTAAAGATTTTGAGTGTAATATCTGCTTAGACATGGCCGGCGATCCCGTCGTTACGGCCTGCGGTCACTTGTTCTGTTGGCCGTGTCTTTATCAATGGATCTATCTCCATTCCGATGTCAGAGAATGCCCCGTCTGCAAAGGAGAGGTCAGGGATATAGACATTATTCCTATATATGGCAGAGGCAATGTCGACACCGAAGCTGAAGCGGTAGCTGAAGCCGAGGGCAAATGTTCTTCGGATCACAGTAACCTGAAAATACCCAAAAGACCCCATGCCCATAGGGTTGAAAGCTCCAGAATTGAGGGTTTTAGAAGGTCTCGGCGAAGATCGATTCCCGCTTGGTTGGATGCAGATGACATGGTCGAATATGGCGGTGAACATGGGAATGCGAGTCTAGGCCGGGGAGATGATGGGTACTTTCGCTTCGGGCGAGGTACGATGGAAGTAAGGAATCGTCTGAGAGCCCTACGCGATGTACTGGAAAATAATCGCCGCAGTACTGAGGATTCTTCACGGCAAACAGCTACTGAGGATGATCGCCGTGTTCGGCAGCGAATTATGGGGGGCAGAAGACGGTTGTTTGAATCGCAGTCGAGAGCCAACAGAGCTCCACACATAGGGGAGGGAGAGGATGATGTTAATGGAAGAATTTCATTGGGGTTTGAGAGTACACTAGCCAGGGAACGAGAAGAAATGTCGAGACATTTGGCTTTTCTTCGTCGGCATGTCAGAGCTGAGAGATCCCCATCACGGGACACGAGAAGCAGAACAACGCCTCGACATTCCATAGTTGACGAGGATGAAAGGATTCCTCTTGGAATGCGGGCTTCTCTCTCCAGGGATCAAGAGGAAATGTCAAGACATTTGGCTCTTCTTCGCAGACATGTTAGATCTGAATGGTCATCGCAATTAGAACCGAGGAGGAGGACAACTTCACCATTAATGCTTGATGTTGAAGGATTGGAATCCTCTGCTGCTACAGTCAGGGAACACAATGAAATGTCAGAACATCCTACTTCTCTTCATCCAAATGTTGAACCTGAAAGAGTCCAATTTTTGGGATCAATAACTGCAACATCTCAACAATCAGTGGTTCACGAAGTTGAAGAAATAGTGCCACCCAGATTGGTTAGTTCTATAATAAGGGAACAACAAGACGAATTTTCAAGATCTTTGCCATCGGCTGTTGTCAATATCAGAGCTGCCAGGTCTCTGCCACTGGCACCAAGAACTAGTAGAACATCTTCACATATGATGGTCGACGGAGTTGAAGAAAGAATACCGTCGGGATTGGAAACTTCTCTAGCCAGAGAACATGAAGCAATGGCAAGGCATTTGGCATTTCTTCGGCATATTAGAGCGGACAGGTTCCCATCACTGGAATCAAGGGCTGTAACAGGTCCTCATCTAGATGCTAATGAGGCTGAAGAGAGAACGCCTCTCGGATTGGAGACCTCAGTAGCTAGGGTACAAGAAGAACTGTCAAGACGTTTGGCCTTTCTGCAACGAATTAGGACAGATAGAGCCCCCTTGCTGGAATCAAGAACTAGCACCTCACCAATAGTGGTTGATGAAGTTGAGGAAAGAATGGCAAGTAGATTGGAGACATCTTTAGCTAGAGAACAAGAAGAAATTTTGAGAAATTTAGCACTAATTAGACACATCAGAGCTGATAGATTGGCTGCTATTCGAGCAAGATTGGCTAGTATGGAAGGAATGCTTGAAACATTAGTGAGTGCTGATCATCAGTCTGAGCATGCTGGAAGTTCTGGTCCAGTACAATTGGCTACAAATATACATCAAGATTTTCTTCCTGATGTTCAGGAGGAGGAATCTGGAGAAGTAAGCGTTTAACAGTGAACCACTCTTTTCAAAGTAAAAGTGGTATCCCTTGGGTAGAAACTCTACTAGAATATTGTGCATGATAAAGCAAAGAAATGATATGCAGTCACCGGTGCCTTTGGTTCTTTTGAGAGAGACTTGAAGGTTGCATAATTTAAGAAAAAGGAGAGTTCATTTAAAGGAACTCTCCTGGCCCACGATGCAAATAATTTGAGCTTTGGTTTTGCTAGAAGGAAAATATCTTTAAAAACCATTTCTACTCTTCAGACATAATAGCGTGTTTGTTTTCTGAATTGTCATGTTTGGTAAATGGTTGACTGCATGAGATGCCGTCAATTAAAGGATTCATTTAAAACCTTTGGATTATTTTTGGCCACTGTATTTTATAACCATTCTATTGTTCTATGTAAATACTGATGCTTCATTTACCGTCACATTCTCGTAGTCTATGTATTCAAGAATAAATATACCTTTGACATTGCTGCCAACTCAGTAATATATTTCAACAAACGTTAATTCATTTATGTCAACTACAACTTGCAAGCTTCTTGAAATAGAAATTTGGAATTTACATTATATCAGTCTAATAGAACAGCTAATGGATGCATTTGGTATGCTTAATAATTCATGTAAGGAGCAATTGCCTTCAACTTTTCATTCATAACGCACAATTGTTCTTGAGAAGGGACCTCGACAATTGGTTTCTTTTGGATCTGCATTCTCTTTACAAGTGCCCATCTGAAAACCAGAATCATGTTCGTAAAATATGTCTCAGAACACATTGGTTCTCATCAGATTAGGAGATAATTCTTAAATAGTTTTTGGTTCTCATCTAGCTGCTGCCTCTGTTGTCCACGCAATGATCCCTCAATCCTTGCTTCCTGCTTCAAGAAATTTTACTCAATTTTTCCAGCAGTTGACTCGAATTTGATCAAGCTTTTGTAGTTTTTTGACTCCACTTGTTTGTTTCTTTCGATATCAACTAACCCTTTGCCTCTTTCGATATCAACTAACCCTTTGCCGTCGTGAATCATCTTGACTGAAGTTATATCTGGCTGTGTTACTGTTAGGGGATTATATTTCCGTTCACCAATAGGTTGGCTAACTTGCTGTCACTTAATTGACATCTTTGCTACACTGGTACCAGTCTTTCCGTCTAAACGTTCGACGTTGTATACCATCCGCCACCCTCTACCCTTTCCAGTTTCTTCCCTTGCCCATTCCTCACTTCTTAATAGTCTTTCCATTTCCTTCTTGGCATCCTTCTTCACTTGCCCTCCGTACTACTGCTACAGTTTGTGCAAGTAAAGCCATGGTCAGACGGAAAGTAACTGTGTTTCCACATTCACAGAAAGTGTTGCTTTCATCATCGAAATCTTCATGGTATTTTTGATAATTGAAGTAGGCCTTCTAAGTTCTCCGATTTTCTTATGTGGCAATAATGATACATAACTGCATTCTTTTCAGATTAAATCTTAAAACTTTTTCTCTTACTTTCTACTAGACTCCCAAATTTCTTCTTTTCCGCCTCATCTGTGAGATCACTATTCAGTTAATATCGATTTAATAGTATTTTGCGATCCTCTTTGGTTCATGTCCCATATTCTATCAACTTTTCAAACATCTTTTGTTGAGACTTAATAATCTAAAAATCAATCTGTGTAGGAAATCCGATTTGCATAGGTCCACAGAGCCAGCCTTCTTATGGCATGGTCATTATCCGTTCATTGCGTTACCTTCACTTAGTTTGGATTGTCCTAATATTTTCTTTACCGATATTTTCTTTACTCGGTAAATAAATGGTTGCCCAGAACTTTGCATGGTTTTGAGAAGAGGCCTTAACATATTGTTTCCTCTGGATCTGCGGGCTCTTTACAAGTGGCCATCTGAAAACCAGAATCACGTTTGTAAAACATGTCTCAGAAGTCAGAACACACAGGTTCTCATCAGATTAGGAGATAACAATCAAATTATCATTGTTTCTTATCTATCTGCTACCATGGGTTGTCCACGCAGTGAGCATTCAATGCTTACATTCCTCTTCATCAATTTTTACTCAATTTTCCTGCCAGTTTACTCCAATTTGATCAGGCTTTTTTAGTTTTGGGACTCCACTTGTTTGTTTCTTTCGATGTGAGCTGATCTTTGCCATATTGTGTGATTTTAACTGAAGTTAGATTAGGGTCTGTTACTGTGAGGGATTCTATTCCCGTTCACTACTGGGTTGGCTACCTTGTCACTTAATGGACATCTTTGCTACACTGCAACCAGTCTACCCGGCACCATCTGCCAACCCCTACCCTTTCCAGTGTCTCTCCTTGCCCATTCGTCACTTCTTAGCAGTCCTTTCATTTTTTTTTGTCATCCTTCTTCACTTGCCCTACCTTCTACTGACTACAGTTTTTGCAAGTAAGGCCATGCTCAGATGGAAACTGACTTGTGTATCCACATTCTCAGGAGTTACCTTCATCATCAAAAACTTATTCGTGGCAGTTTTTGATAATTTAATGAAACCTTGTGAGTTCTATTTTCTTAGGTGGCAATAATGATCCATACCGGATTTCTTTTCAGATTAAATCTTACAACTTCTCTTACATTCTACCACACTTTCCTAAATTTCTTCTTTTCCGCACCACATCTGTGAGAGCACTTTTCCGTCAATATCTTAGAGATTTATTAGTGTTTTTGCCATCCTCCTTGGATCATGTCCCATATTCTATCAACATTTTAAACATCTTTTGTCGAGATTTAATAATCTTGAAATCCAATCTGTGCAGGGATCCGATTTACGTAGGTCCATAGAACCGGCCTTCTTACAGCGTGGTCATTAGCCGTTCAGCGTTATTACCTTCGTTTTGTTTTGATTGTCGTAATATCTTCGTTACTCTGGTAAAATACATGTTGCCTGGTTTGATTGTCCTAATATCTTCTCTTCTTGAAAATGTTGGAATATCTTCCTTAATCTGCCAAATCTTCAAATACTTATCTTTGTAACTGCATCAATACCTATCTTTGTAATTTTATCTCCTTTATGTCTTGTCATATTTTCTAGTTGGATCCCCTAGTCACGTGCTG
Source organism: Pinus taeda (assembly GCA_000404065.3). Taxonomy (NCBI): domain Eukaryota; kingdom Viridiplantae; phylum Streptophyta; class Pinopsida; order Pinales; family Pinaceae; genus Pinus; species Pinus taeda. The sequence continues at coordinate 141,745 of APFE031212739.1, read as the reverse complement.
TGTTCGTTACTGTATCACGCGTCTAAGATTGGTCGCCAGTTCTTGGATTTATATATTTGTTTGTCTAATTGGACAACTTACATCAAGTTCCCATTTCTCCACCCAAGATTTTTAATTTATATATTTGTTTGTCTAATGGGACAACTTACATCAAGTTCCCATATCTCCACCCAAGATTTTCAAAGGAATGACATTATTCCTTTTTATTATATATTTGTTTGTCTAATTGGACAACTTACATCAAGTTCCCATTTCTCCACGCAAGATTTTTAAAGGAAACACATTATTCCTTTTTATTTTTCCTGGTCACTGTTTAACCTATACTTCATCCAATGTCGAAAGTTGAAACCCCTGCGTTGTTTCTCTATGATAATTCATTTCTACCAAATTACCAATAGTACATAGAAAGTAAATGGTGAGTTGACCCTTTTTACCTTTCGTTTTTATCCTTTTTATCCTTTTTATTTACCTTACTTTTCGTTTTTATCCTTTTTTATTTTCACTGGAATGTGGCTTAAAAAGCTATCACAAGAATACCCAGTATCTTGACTGTTTGTAGCATGTGATCGGCAGTGTCATAATCGCATTGTCAGGGCAGGCAGTGACTCCATAAGGCAAAAATGATTCAATTGTATTATTCCATCAGGTAGGCGTTTGTTATATACATGAGGGAGAGACTGTTCAGTTCATCTCTCGATGACTGTTCATCTTTCTAATTTATTTATTTACATAAATTCACCCAATCACAAGGATTAGGTGTCAACATTCCCCCCTTAATCTGAAGGGATGTTGGTGAGTCCAAGCATCATTCTGAATCGTTCAAGCTTTT
>APFE031212739.1:113953-140592 GCA_000404065.3 Pinus taeda | reverse complement strand
AGAGGATTCCAACAGCAAACGAAATGTCTGGTCTGGTAGTAGTTAGGTAGTTGAGACTTCCTACAAGCTGTCTATACTTTGTTGCATCCTCAAATTCTTTTCCTTCAATAGATGTGAGTTTTAAGTTTTGTTCCATTAGAGTAGTAAGAGGATTGCACTCTGTCATGCCAAACCTGTTCAACAAATCTCCAATGTATTTCTTTTGAGAAAAAAATATGGACTTTGGATGTTGGGTTACTTCAATGCCAAGATAGTAATGAACATAGCCCAAATCAGTCATTTCAAAACTTTTCCCCAATTCTTTCTTTATGGATGCAATGTAGCTTTTATTGTTCCTTGTCATCAAAAAATCATTTACATATACCACAAGATATACAACTGTTTTGCCAACTTTCTTGACAAGTAAAGTTGCATCATCAAGATCAAAATGTTTGAAATTGAGTTTCAGAAGATGCTCAGTTAGTTTTTCATATTAGGCTCGCAGTGCTTGTTTGAGGCCATACAAGGACTTCACAAGTTTACATACTTTATGTTCATGTCTTTTCACAACAAATCCTTCAGGCTGGGACATAAAAACATTCTCTTTTAAATCTCCATTTAAAAAAGCAGTTTTTACGTCCATTTGGTGGACTTTCCAACCGTTCTGGGCTGCTAATGCAAAGAGTGTCCGGATGGTAGCCCATTTTGCTGTGGGGGCAAAAGTCTCCTCATAATCAACCCCTTCCTTTTGTGCAAAACCTTTTGCCACAAACCTAGTTTTGTGCTTGTCAAGTAAGCCATCAGCTTTATACTTGTTCTTGTAGACCCACTTGCAGCCAATTGGTTTGGTTCCTAATGGAGGATCAACCAGCTTCCAAGTGGCGTTCTTTATGAGGGCATCATACTCCTTTTGCATTGCTTCTTTCCATTCATCATAAGAAGCAACTTCTTTGAAGGAAGTTGGTTCAAAATCTGTAGACAAGTTCAATCACAATCATAAGAAACATCCATATCAATAGGTGAATTAGAGTCATTTACATCACCTTCATTTCGCTGGTTTGAATTTCTAGTTCTTGTCTTTCCAACCTCATCAGGATGAACACTTTCAAGTGTCTTTGTTAGCCACTTTGGGGGACCTTTCTCAGATGGTCCAGGCTGCTCCGTTGATTGAGTTGGGACTGAATCAAGATTGAGTCTCCCAATTCTATCAATTACATCACTTAAAGCATCATCCATTGTTGGATTTTCATGCGGGGGAGTGTTCTTCAGAAGAAGATTCCACATGTTGATCTAGCATAAGAATCCCCCCTTCAAGATGTGGAATCTGATTATCAAATTCTTGAAATGATTTTGCTTTTGCGAATCTATCCAAACGATCAAGTTGTCGCTCAACAACATTGTCAGTTTTGGTTGATTCAAGAAAAATTACATCTCTAGATACAACAAACTTTTTAGTTATTTCATCATAGAGACGGTATGCTTTGGAGGTGTTTGAATACCCCAGGAAGATACACTTGCGACTTCTAACACCAAGTTTGTTTCTATGTACCTTTGGTATCAAGGCATAACAGGTGGAACCAAAGACCCTGAGTTGCTTTACTGAAGGAACATGTCCATACCACATTTCATATGGAGTCTTGTTTCTTATAGCATTAGATGGACATCTATTCTTTATATATGCAGCACATAGAACAACATCAACCCAAAACATTACCTTTACATTTTTGAAGAAGAACATGGATCGTACTATATTTAAGATTGTCCTATTCATTCTTTCAGCTACACCATTCTGTTGGGGATTATAAGGCGCAGTTGTTTGATGTTTGATCCCATGTTGGCGAAGATAGTGTTCAAATTCATTTGATGTGTATTCTTTTCCATTATCAGTGCGAATAGACCCAATATGAAATTGTGCATCATTTTCAATCCATTTATGAAAATTCTTGAATGTTTGAAAAGCATCAAATTTGTTCTTCAATAAATAAACCCAACACATTCTGGTGTAGTCATCAATAAATGTCATCATATATTTATTTCCATTTGCAGAAGGAACATGCATTAGACCACATAAATCTGAATGAATGAGTTCCAGTTTTCTATGCGCTCTGGAATGTGAATCATATAAAGACTGTTTGCTATGCTTTCCTAGAATGAAAGCATCACATTGCTTAAGTTTCCCAGGAATTGTAGGCAAACCAACAACACCATTTTTCTTCAACAAGCGGAGATTGTCATAGTTCAAATGTCCAAATCTAGCATGCCATAATAAACTTGATGGAAGTGTACCTTCTTCATGATGAGAATTGTATGAGAAATGTTGTGAATGAGGAGAGGTTTTTTGCAGTTTGAGAAGCCTTTCTTCTTTTATTCCCCTCATGACAAGTGAGTGGTCAGATGCTTTTCTTACCTCAAGCTTGCCATCAAACATATGAATGGAGTGACTTTGTTGGCGGATGTGGACCAAGGACAACAATTTTCTCTTAAGCCGTGGGAGATATAAAACATGATGCAGAAGAAAGTCTGGAAGACCAGACAATTTAAGCTTGATTGTGAAAGCCCTGATGGCTTGATTTTTGATTGATCTGCAAAGTATACTGCTCCAACAACATTGTCAGTGAAGTCTTCAAAAAAATATTTTCTATGAGTCATGTGGCAGGTTGCTCTTGAATCAAGCAACCAATCATTTTCCAAGAAGCAAGTGAAGCATTAAATGAATTTTCATTTACTCCAATGTTACATTGTGCCACAACATAGTGAGCGGATTCAGGTGCTTTACCTTTGTCTGTATCATTAGTTTTACCTTTCTGTTGGTTTCTTTTCTGCTCAATTTTGTCCCATGTTAGCTTGCATGTAGAGGCATCATGTGATCCATTTCTTTATAAAATTCCCATAGTCTTCTGGACGTCCGGTATCAGGAACCAATGCTCCCAACCTTTTGAAAACTTATGCCTCTGTTGTCGCGGTTGGATCCAGCAAGCTCCGTTGGACAGATAGCTGTGCTCTCGTGCGCACAGAATCTACACCTACGGAATCAATGCATGATGTTCAGTTCAGAGGTGCTCCATCTTCTTTGAATGATTCCAAAGGAAAAATAGTACTCAGCGCAGCACATTAAATACTTTGAACTCTCCTGAAAGGAGAGGAGTAACCAAACCAAAACCTAACAGTGGTCTTGTTCGTTCGAAGAAACTCGAAACAACAGACTAAGGAAAGAATGCTCCAGTTCCTTTGAATAGGCCGAACGGTCTATGGCACCAGACTTAAGATAGTAAAAAATTACCACTAAATTTCCAGCAATACCAGCCAGACCACCAAGAAGAACCGTTAGAGGGCGGACAGGGCAGACTGGTCTATGCGCAGCGTTTAGACAGTGGTAGTGACAGTGCTAAATACATGGAATATGGCAGACATAAGGCGTAGGCAGTGTTAGGCAGCAGTGTTCAGGTGACAGCGTGGAGCAGGCTACCAACATTTATGAATAGGCAGCATTTTTTGAATGGAGAGCAGAGTAGTGGAGCAGAATAGGGAGTTACAAAGGGCATAAAATCTAAAAAAAGGAGCTAGCTTTGATACCATGTCAGGCCAGGCAGTAACTCCATAAGGCAAAAATGATTCGACTATATTATTCCATCAGGTAGGTGTTTGTTATATACATGAGGGAAATACTGTTCAGTTCATCTCCCGATGACTGTTCATATTTCTAATTTATTTATTTACATAAATTCACCCAATCACAAGGATTAGGTGTCAACACGCATTAAGTTTATCACTCATGTTTCATCACAATGATTTGAGCAAAAAATTGTACTATGTGATGTAATTTTTCTTCTAAATGGGGCCCTTAATTTTTAAATCTCGGCTCCATATGTCACCAGGTATTGCTACCCTCTTCATTACATGGAAAATGCATGTTTTATCCCTTCACTGCCAATCGTATTCAAGTTTTCTAAAATAAACCATGGAACCTCTTCCATGTGGTCAGGTATACACACCCACATTTATCCCATCCCATTATTTTGGGGAAGATTTGTGCTCACCTTTGTTTTCAGATCTCATGTGTGAAATATTTTTAATCTTTTGCATGCTTTTCTAATTATCTGCATCTTTCATTTAGATATATGTTTTGTTTTTGAAAATGCTTCATTCTTTTTGTTTTTGAAAATTCTTCATTTTTTTGTTAAAATTAATTCCATGTATGTCAGGAACAACATACCTAGATGCCACAGCAGTCTTGGACCAGATTCCCCTGCATACATAAGAAAGGAGGGCTAGCATATCTGCCATACACTCCCACATTTAGCCCATTGCATTATTTTGGGGCAGATTTGTTGCTCACCTTTGTTTTCAGATCTCATGTATGAAATCTTTTTTATTTTTTTGCATACTTTTCTAATTATCTGCATCCTTCATTTAGATATATTTTTTGTTTTTGAAAATGCTTCATTTTTTGTTGTTAAAATTAATTCCATATACATCAAGAACAACATATCTAGATGCCACAGCAGTCTTGCACCAGATTCCCCTGCATACATAAGAAAGGAGGGCTAGCTTATCTGCTTTAGCTCCAACTGAAAAAGGGTCTATTATTCTGAGAATGGCCATTTTGGCTGTTTGGTCGTAATAGCCAAATCCGATCTGAAAGTAAAAGCTTTTGCCAAATTTAAAGGTGTACTCGCATTGGGAAAAGTTGCGTAACAACTGTGATTCCATAAAAAGGAAATGCTGATCAACATGATCACATCCCACATGCTTCTGCTAAACCGCCGGATCATTCACTTGTTCTTAATCATAATCCAGTATTTTAACTGGAATGTGGCAAAAAAAGCTATCACAAGAATATCCATTATCTTGAGAGTTTGTAGCGTGAGATTGGCAGTATCATAATCGCATTAAGTTTATCACTCATGTTTCATCACAACTGGTTTGAGCAAAAAATTGTACTGTGTGATGTAATTTTTCTTCTGAATGGGGCCCTTAATTTTTAGATCTCGGCTCCATATGTCACCAGGTATTGCTAGCCTCTTCATTGCATGGAAAAGGCATGTTTTATCCCTTCACTGCCAATCGTATTCAAGCTTTCTAAAATAAACAATGGAATCTCTTCCATGTGGCCAACCATACACTCCCGCATTTATCCATTGCATTATTTTGGGGCAGATTTGTTGCTCACCTTTGTTTTCAGAGCTCATGTATGAAATCTTTTCTAATCTTCTGCATACTTTTCTAATTATCTGCATCCTTCCTTTAGATATATTTTTTGTTTTTGAAAATGCTTCATTTTTTTGTGAAAATTAATTCCATGTATGTCAAGAACAACATATCTAGATGCCACAGCAGTCTTGCACCAGATTCCCCTGCATACATAAGAAAGGAGGGCTAGGATATCTGCCTTAGCTCCAACTGAAAAAGGGTCTGTATCATTCTGAAAATGGCCATTTTGGCTGTGATCTTAATAGCCAAATCTGATCTGAAAGTAAAAGCTTTTGCCAAATTTCAAGGTGTACTCGCATTGGGAAAAATTGCGTAACAACGATGATTCCATAAAAAGGAAATGCTGATCAACCTGATCACATCCCACACGCTTCTGCTAAACTGCCGGATCATCCACTTGTTCCTAATCATAATCCCTATCCAATGTAGTGGAGCGAAAAAGAGAAGATTTACTCTGCAATAAACCCAGTCCCAAAACATCCCGGCAACCTTGCAGTTCAAGTTGATGTGCTTGACAGTTTCTCACTTGTGGCAAACTACATTACATCTATCTGTAAAGCTAGTATGATGAAGCTGATCTTTGAATGCTGCACTGGCATGAAGATCTAGCCACCCAAAGACCCAAGTCAAAAATGAAGAATTCGTGGTACTATGGACATTCTATTTGTTATTGAGGCAATCTGTTATTGTTCGAGTTGGCCTGATCTCATCATAGAGTTCCTTAGTTTGACGACCCTTTTTGGTTTCTGGTTTCCAATAAGGTCATTCCTAATCTTTCCAAATAGATCCAGAAGAATCTAAATTCCTTTTAAACAAACAATTGTTTAGAATCATTTGACATAGTGTCGTAAATATAGGATGATCAATAGTAGGAAGTCTTTGATGGCGATTAAGATCTTACCAGGATAACTATATACTTGCACCCTTGTTCCACAGACCATCTCACCTATTAAAACCTTTCTAAGCCAGCAGTTTTGTTGCAAAGGTGAGAAGTAACCTGAATCGTGCTCTATGCATCGGAAAAGTCCAGATTGAACGAGCAACCAAATTCCAGCCTTGGAAATAGTCCAAGAAATCCTAATGCAACACTTTGGAGGCAAATTCCGTGCTTGCAATATCCTCTTAAAAACACAACCAGAAATCTTAAGAGCATTAACAGCATCAACCATATCACAGAGACTAAAAGGGCCAGGAGTACAAGTTACGTGTATATCATGCTCGATTCATTGCTGCACAGGAGTTTGCCAAGGTACTTTATCTCTCATTGCCCTAACAACCCATTTGGCAGTTTGCACAACCCCTGAGCATGAATGCCTGTCACACCACGTTCTCCATCCTTGCTGGGGAGTGCATAGATCGTAGGAAATCAATGGTAGGCCCTTGTTCCCTCCTTGCCTTTGAGCATTTGTAGCTGCTGGCATCTGAGAATATAATAAAAGAGATAAGAAGAGTATAAAACATGGCTTGCAGCTAGGATTTGTTTCTGATGGTTATCCGACCTTGCAAGAGGAAGATCTTGAGCGTTCTAGTGCTGAAGGTTGTTTTCAATCTTTCCATGAAATCTTTTACTCCAAAGGGTTTTGGGAGGGACATCAGCGCCAAATTGATGTCTTAATAATGCACGATATCTACTGGATAAATGAAATTTCATTTCTTATTGAGTCAAATAGGAATCTCCGCTTTCCTGGGGATGACCAAGTTCTACAACTTTATAAAAGGTTGACAATGCATTGCACTTTTAATGGACTAAAGAGATAACGATAACTGCGAAGTTAAGGGTAGAGTCATCGTTGCATATTTAGTGATTACCCTCCATTAAGAAGGGAGATCCCTTGAGTCTGACCTTCGATGTGAGCAGTGTCAATAAGGTAACCTGCAATGCACTTTCAATGGGAACAAGAGATAATTTTGGAGTTAAGAGTAGAGTCATCAACAAGTTGCATATTTACTAGTTAGTGACTACCCCTCCATTAGGAAGGGGATCCCTTGAGTTTGACCTTGAATGTGAGAAGTGTCAAGAAGGTAACGTAAAGCATAAGCCGCAGTGACATATAAATAAGGAGCCAATGTGCATCCTTGGTGGATGTATCGATGAAGGAAAATCTGTAGAGATAGATGTCCATTCACACAGACTTTAAGGGACGCATTGGAGTAGAGAAGGATGTATCGATGAAGGAAAGTCTATAGGGACGCATTGGAGCAGAGAGTTTTGAGTGGACTGGTGAAGAATTGTTGACAACCCAACCATAGAGGCATCTTTAGGATGGATTCCTATTTAATCATATCATACTGCTTCATCGAAATCAACCTTTGTAATAATTTAGGCAACAATATTTTTAATACGAGTAGCTAGAGTTTTATATAGCACCTTCAAAGATATATTCAACAATGTGATAGACCGCCAACCACTAACAATGTCCTTAGCATTTCCTTGAGTGATCACTTATCTAGATGTCCCTCCAGGGTCGTCTCAAAAATGATCTTAATATTGGTAGATTCTGGGGCATGATTTTTTCGATTCAATTTTGGGGGGACCTTTTTATGCATTTGTTGATATAGTTACACAGTGATTGGGGACCCAACTTAATGTACCAATGTTCTTTCCAATAAGATAAAGAAAACTTGAAACAAACAATTAAGAGAAAAGTTATGATCTTGGAAGGCTCCTCTTATTCCAAATAACTTGGATTCGTTTACCTCAAAGTTCTCACTTAGCTCTAATCATACGGGGGTTAGGGTTCTTGCTTCAGCTAAGTGAACTTATTTTTGGCATCATTATATAATGTAGTTTCAATCTCTTGTTTTGGACTTTGCAAATGAGCATAGCCATTAGTCTCTTATGAGAGATAAATTATCACCTCTTGTTTTGTATTGACGTTTGATGTAGATGAAATGCCTTTATATAAACCTCAATGCTGACTTGTTTTTTGGTTTTTATTTTTAATATTATGGAAACATTGAATGTCTCTTTATCTCAAACAGCCTGTTGTTACCTTTAGCTGACCACCTTCATTAAATTTTAGATTCACTCCTTTCCAAAACACTTACAGATTTTGGGAATATTTTTTAACTCTTCTTTCAATTCTATTCATTCCGAGGTTCCAGATTGAGAGCCATTTCTTGGAGGTCTTTTCCCCAAATGAGCAGAATCATTGAGCTGACCCACTTCTTCTCGTCAAAGTTTTAAATTCGTGAGGTTCCAGATTGAGAGCCATTTCTTGGAGGTCTTTTCCCCAAATGAGCAGAATCATTGAGCTGACCCACTTCTTCTCGTCAAAGTTTTAAATTCGTTAAATCAATAGGTAGAGATTTTTATTTTTCATTTTCTGTTCTTTTCTTGCCATAGCTTTCTGCTGTTTAGTATTTTATACTTTTGGCCTCTCTTTTAAGGAGATGGAATTATTTCTTTTTCCAGTAATGCTTTATCTGAATATTCATTTTCTACTATTAAAACAAGCGTCCTGGGATAGCATAACATGTGATTTCCAGTCCTATATTCCATTTATCAGCCAGTTGAAAGTTAAATCCATCTCTGCACAATACATATCAAGCTTGGGGTTCAATTTATATGATTCCATCGATGCTATTGTCGCATTACACAACAATTGTCAAATTATTGGTCGTTCTTTTTGAACTTCATTCTCAAGGATGAATGGAAAAGTTCAATAAGCTGGACACCTTGCCTTGTATGGGGTGACAATGTTCCTTGAAGACCAAATTAACTCTAGTTTTCAAGTTATTTAACGTTCAGAATTGTCCAGGCCCCAGCAGGCAGTTCGATTGGTGATCGCCGATCGCCGTGATACAAAGTCTTTGTGAAGTTTGAGGTTGAAGGGTTAAATCCTTGCTGATTAACGTGTGGGCCATGCATGGGTTTACATAGAGGTTATAGTGGTATTGGTCGGAATCGACCCAATGTCATGTGAGTATGACCCCGGCCCAGTTACCAATTCCTCTAGATATGAAAAAAAAAGCGAACACATTCAGAATTGTCGAAGAGAAGTTCAAATTTTATGGTATTAACATCAATAACATATAATTATCCAAAATCTTAAGTGTCACCTGTAGTTAAGCTATTACATTCTGGCATAACTATGCGAAGACTAACTCCCTGCTTTGTACTAAGCTGTGTCACCAATTTGGGGCTCCTTTTCAGGGTCTTCTTAAAATTGCCTTTTGCTTACTTTAGCTATTGTACCCAGACGAACTGTGTTTTCACCTTTCCAGTGACTGATTTTAAGATTTGCTTAAGCCTCGATTTTTTACTCCCCTTTTCGCATCCTGGGTCATGTAGGACGCTTCTATATTATAGACTATTCAATGATGGTTATTTATGCTTCCAGCTATAAGAACGTGACATCTCTCCACGGCTAATGTTCTTATAAAAGTGATTAGATTTCTACCTCATGTCTTGTAGAGTTCGCTCTTAGCTGTTATCTTAAGTTCAATGAGCTGAGCCTTTGCTTTTCTATGAATCTTGCCTCAAGAAGGAAATGCAATCAGAAGCTTCAATCAAGGTCTTTGATTCTCTATTAAAATAATCAAAATAATCTCATGCAGTGATGCAAGTTAGGAAATTTGGTTTTCTTGAGTTCTCTGGCACAGTACTTAGTAAATACTAAAAAGCCTCGTTGTCTCACGAGATACAGATTTAGAATCTTTTAAAAAATGTATATTGCAAACTTTATAATATTTTCAGTTTATAAGATCGATGTGTACATCACTACATTCTTCCTTTGATGTTCATTTTGCTCAAAGTAAAGGTCCTCCTCATGTCTGGTTATTCACAAGGGTATTAGATGTTTGGCATTACATTAATAAAGGCGTTTTGGTAGTTAGAAAATCTAGGTTTCTGTGACTTTGGGCAGTTTGGTGCATGAGAATGATGTTTTTAGGGTTAGAATTTACAGCGAGGTCTGTTGTAACAGTGAAATAAAGTAACTCTGAAATATGCATGCAAATAGAGAAATATCTGAGCAGTGTTATAGAAGATGAAGACAAACATTGTACTTTTATAAAAGGGCTCAGGAGGCATCACCCATACGCTTGTAGTGTAGGAGTGTAGGAGGATACAAGCAAAATAAAAGTAAGTCTCATGACCAACTCTGATCTCTGGAGTTTTGGTGCTTGGAATACAAAAAAGCTCCGGAGGCATCACCCACCACCTATACACCCGTAGTATATAGGAGGATACAAGCAAAATAAAAGCAAGTCCCATGACCAACTCTGGCCTCTGGAGTTTTGGTGTTTGGAATTGATTTGCAGTAGTCCACCCGTCTCTAGGAAATGATTAGGCGCAGGAAAACTCAAAAATCATAATCATAGTGACTGAAGAGGTATGAATCAGGAATCACCATAGACTAAAGAGCTTTAGAAGTCTTTTAATTGCGCTGGGGCTAATTTTTAGTCGCTCGACTCTTTGGCATTCCTAAATCGAACCTTTTTTGGCTTGATATTTCTCTCCTGCCATGTGAAACTGATTCCTTCGTTTGAACATTAACATGCACCAATGCAGCAAACATTGTCTGCGATTGCAAAAAAAAAGGCTCCATAAACAATTCTCATACCAATATGCTTTTACATATCACTCTGGAAGGCCCTTGTCATATCGGTTTGCACCTCAGGTGTAATTGCAAATCAAGGGGTTATTGGTTCTTTATTTAATTTTAGGTGTTGTAAAACAGTGATATTCAATGTATGAGAGACAAGTAGTTTTCATTGGTTTCAAAACACGTTGCTTTAAAGGCCCACTGTCGGGGATTGCAATAAATTTAAGCATAATGATAAATTCATTAAATATTTTGTGTGGGCAATGTCGATGACTAACGTATTTATATTGAGTAGGGTGGTTAAAGATAAATTGCAGCATAATGATGAATTCATTAAATATTTCGTGTGGGCAATGTCGATGACTAACGTATTTATATTGAACATGGTGGATACAGTACGTTCCACGCCTAGCGTTGGATCTAAAAGAGACTTTTTCCTTCATCCCTTATTTTTAACAGTTTATTTTACATATGTTGCTTTCACTTCAATTTCGTAGGAATAATTTTTAATTGTTGTTGTAACAATTTTGACAAGTTTCCATTAAAAAAAAAAATTCCATCTTGACGCTGTATGAAGTTGTTTTTTTAACAGTATTTCATGACAAGGTCTTTATGGAGGGTGATGTTTGCTTCAGCGTCTTTTTAGCAAATGGTGAGACTACTTGTGACTTCACCGTAAAATTGGCCGTAGTGGTGAAACAAATTCCAAATATATTTTTCCAATCATTCCTGTTTTCCAGGTTAGCGTGTACTCTTCATATGGTCTCTAGAGTGAATGATTTTGATCATTATTTCATTGCTGGGAGTTGGAGGCTTACAAATAATTCATAGGTCAATGTTTTGACATGACCAGTCTTTCGGTATTCATTGTAAATGAACAGAAAGTATCTTTCTTAGAGTATGACAGTAAAAACTGAATTTATCTAACTAAAACTTTATATGATTATTTTGATGTTGTTGTAAACCTAGAGTTTTCATAAGAATATACATATGCCGAGAGGTTGTGTGGTTATAATCTTAATTGGAATTTTTTCTCCCTTATAAGTTCAATTGTAAATTTTACCTTGCCCGTGAATGTTTCCTTGACAAACTGTTAGTACGTTATTTATTTGTCTTAAATGTGTTTTTACAGGCTTCAAATATTAACTTTTTCTCCCTAGTACTAAAATTTGTCAGTACTATCTATTCCTTTCATTATTTTTGTGTCTTAAATGTGTTTTTACAATCTATTTCTTTCATTATTTCTGTGTCTTAAATGTGTTTTTACAGACTTCAAATATCAACTTTTTCTCCGTGGTACTAAAATCTTTATCTTCCCCGTGAGTGTTTCCTTGACAAACGGTTAGAATTTTACTACGTAACATTGTGTGTACTATCTATTTCTGTCTTAAATGTTTTTTTAACAGGCTTCAACTATCAACAAGTGGTCTTTAGAGCACAAAGTCAAGATCCAAATCCAAATCGAATTGCCCAAGTAAATAGACCATAGAGCTGAGTTTGCATTAGGGCCGAGTGTACTTGTAATAGAAGAGGTATGAGCCCACCTTGACTCTGCAATGAAGTCATGAAGGTGAAGACACCATAGATTTCTAAACCCTAAATGTTGAGGTGTGGACACTTGTGCATTACAAAGTCCGAGAGGGATCACAAAGATATTAACATGAGTCGGTTAAACCGAGCAACTGAAGGACATCACATAGATATTATCCTAACTCGATTAAATTGAGTTGTTGAGGGAGGTCGCAGAGGAATTATCCATAGCTACCAATTATAAAGTTTGTGCAAAAGAGGGTCGATTTGTGCAGTGGAACTTGATTGGTTGTAGCCTTGCAAAGAAGCCTCCGTTTGGAGGTGGAGTAACTTAGTGTGCGTGAGGAGAGCAATAACCACAAAAACCCTAGCCACAAAAAATCGATGAGGATTCATGTTAGAGTCGAGCCCCGCTTGTAAAGTTGAATTCGCATAAGTTGAGTACACTGAGGAAGGTGGCGTCAAGCCACGAAGAGGTTCTAGCCTTCAAGGTCACGTTCAAATTTTTTTGGAGCCCTACATCGTGTATAGGTAAACCTAGGCCAATAGATATTTTTTTTGAGAAAATAATTTTAGTTACAAGGGGGTGGATATATTTTTTGATTGGGAGGGATAATTTGTGTAGAGAATAATGGCAAAGGTGATGATTGCTAAATTCAAACTTGGAAAATTTAATGGCAAAATCAACTTTGAATTGTGGAAACTTAAAATGCAAAATTGTCTAGTACAACAAGGCTTGCATAAGGTGTTAGGGGCAGGAGGAACAAACTTGCAACAATGAGGGATGAAGAGTGGGAGGACTTGTATGCTAGAACCCTTTACTACAATTTGGTTATGTCTTGTTCAAAATTATTGGAGAATAAATAGCAGCATGCTTGTGGACAAATTTAGAATTGTTAAATTATGGTATGTTCTATGCTTAGAGTAGTTTACTTATTTTTCTTCTTATTATCCATAGAATAGCAATCACATATATATTAAGGAAAGTGCAGATAGAACATTAAATGGTCAACAGAAAACAAGCCAAGACAAGAGACACAAGATGTGGCGGCTAGCCAGGGACAAACCTCAATGCGGGGAAACCCTTTGATCAAATCTTTTTTTATCTTCAATAGTTTAGCAGAGAGAAATAATACAAAATTTGAATTCTGTAATTTTATATTAGTAGCAGCAAACCCTAGATTAGCAAAGTCGAACTTGGTCAAATTAGTTGAAATTGACCTCTAAAATGCTTGGTCAATTTCCGGTCAACTTGTCTTTGAACAACCCCAAAAGTACAGTCAATTTGCAGATTTCTGAAGTAAACTTGTAGCCCTAAACTAGGGCAGTCAACATTGGTCAAACCAAAGGTCAGATCACCTCGGTTTTTGTGCCAAAAACTGTGGTCTGCCTAGGAGAGGCAACCACACCCAATCCGCACTTCTGGATGGTCAACGCTGGTTAAAGAGATGACCTGCTGCCCTAACATCATTCTTTTTGTGTCTTCCTTGCCCTAGGACGTCTTCCTTTCAGCCACACGTGTGAGAGAGAGAGAGGCTCTTTTTATGCATAGGAGAGAGAGAGAAGATGAGTGAATGATTTGTCCAAATGAGGAGAATGCTCCTTGTATTTATATGCAAACATTGAGGATGAATAGACGTGACTGTTGGGCTTCTGAGCCTACATAAGTTCGCTGGCCAACCTTGACAATTTGTCCATAATCAAACTAAATTCATATCTCCATAAATACTTATCAAAATCGGATGATCTTTAGATCAATCCTACACCTCCCGATGGGAGAAATCTAATAAAAATATCAAAAGCCATAAATAAGGTGATCCACATGGAGTTTGGCCTTAGTTGCCAATTTTAACACTCCCTCTCAACTAGGGAGAACTTCATCTGCAATCCGTCAGAGTGTCGCTGCTATCCATCCATTAAATGCACTGTCCTGTACAGCTTGACCCCACTCTGCTCTGCTTTGCTCGAAATAACAAGAAGAAGAAATGATCGAGGATGTATCATACCATTCTCCACTGACCCGAAGTTAGTCTCAGAGTGTGAACCACTCCCACTGATCCCATATTAGTATCATTGATCCCAAATCAATGGAGGTCATCCTAGCATAGGGAGTACGGTAGATACAGTGATGCGTCCACCAATAGTACTACTATGGTCCCTATCCTCATTTCGCTGCTCATTGATTAGATGAGAGGTACTTCCCATGAGTCCCAGACTGCATGGGTATGATGCCTCGACAAGAGAACTAATCATCCTGTCTAGTGGATGCCACAAAGAACTAATCATCCTTGCCTACAGGAGAACTAATCATCCTGTTCCACAGTCGCCACAGAGAACTAATCATCCTGGCCCATAGGGGAACTAATCATCCTGTTTCATAGTCACCATGGGGTGTCACAGGGGAAGGTTGAACCTTTACTCTATACATAGTGCACCACCAGGGGATGGTGAGTTGTCCTGTGGTCACATGTCGCTCCAAGAAGTACCCCGTGCCCCCCTGGAGCCCCCAGAGCTCAATACATCATACTCGACCCTTATAAGAGGGTCTCTGAACGACACCAAGTCGTTCTCAGAAAGTCAGGAATTTAACCTTTCCTGGGGGCTTTGTCAAAATATTGGTGACTTGTTCATTTGTATCGATATGTTGGAGCCTTATTGCTCGTCGCTGCACCATATCTCGAATATAGTGGTACTTGATATCGATATGCTTGGAGCGATCATGAAATACAGGATCCTCTGATAAACGGATCCCGCTCTGGTTGTCACACAGGATCACGGTGGTATCCAATGTAAATCCAAACAACTCACTGAAGAGCTTTCGCAACCAGATTGCCTCATAGGAGGCCATGCTAGCAGCAATGTACTTTGCCTCGACGATGCTCAAAGCCACCGACTTTTGCTTCCTGCTCATCCAAGATATTGAGGCAGATCTCAAAGAGAAACAACACCTAGAAGTGCTCTTTCGGTCCACCACACTCCCTTCCCAATCAGCATTAGTATACCCATGTAGTCTCACATCTCCCGCAGTGTATCTCAACCCATGAGTGATTGTGCGACAAAGATATCTCAACATATTCTTGGCACCAATCCAATGTGAGTGGTGAGGCTCAACCATATGTTGACTCAATGTGTTGACTGCAAAGCATATATCTGGATGGGAGTTCACCAAGAACATTAATGCTCCGACAAGTTGACGATACTTGGTAGCATAAACAGGTCCGACAACGTTACCACTTAACTTCTTGAAGTCAAGCTCCATGAGGGTAGTTACGGGCTTGCAGTCCACCATGCCAAATCTCTCCAATATTTTCACCACATATTTTCCTTGAGATAGGAAAATCTCCCCTGGTTTCTGCCAGATTTTTAGTCCTAGGAAATAACGCATAAGTCCTAGGTCTTTCAGCTCAAACTTAGAAACCAACTTCCTCTTACATTCGTGAATGAGAGGGTTTGCACCTGTTAGAAAGAGGTCATCAACATATAGCACCAGTATGAGAGGCTTGTAATCTATAACCTTAAAGTAAAGGTTAGGGTCAACTTCACTCCTAGTGAATCCCAAATTCATCAAGTAGCTATCGATCCTCTCATACCATGCTCGGGGTGCTTGCTTTAACCCATAGAGGGCCTTCTTCAACCTGCACACATGAGATTTTCGATCATAAATCTCAAATCCTTCGGGTTGCTCCACATAGACCTCCTCTTTGATTGAACTATGTAAGAACGCAGTCTTGACATCCATCTGATGTAGGTTCCATCCTTGCGAAGCAGCAAGGGCTATGATTGAGCGGATGGTGGTATATCGGGCAAAAGGTGCAAATATCTCGTCATAGTCTATACCTTCCTTTTGGGAGAAGCCACGAGTGACAAAACGAGCCTTATACTTTTCCGCACTTCCATCAAGTGCACGCTTTATCTTGTAAAGCCATTTTGAAGTGACAACTGCTTTGTCGTGGGGTCTGGGGACCGCATCCCAAACATCATTTTTCATAATGAACTCATATTCCTCGGTCATAGCATCCTTCCATACTTGATGCTTAATGGCCTCTGTGAATGATGAAGGCTTATTTTGGATGATCGTGCTCCTGATGGTCAGGTATCCTTGATACATGTTCGGCTTCTTACTTTCACGGAAGGTTCCTCGGGGTGCAATGTGTCCTTCAACATCATCAAGTGTCTCCCTAAGCCATGAAGGCCTCTTCCTAGAAGAGGAAGGCTCTTGTGAAGGAGGATCAATAGGATCTGTAGGTTCTTCTACATCGGGCATCGTCTTATCTTCTTTTTCTTTCGGTTCCCCAGTTTAGCTTCTATAGATCCTCTTAAAGTAGGAAAATTGTCTACCTTGCTAAGAGCCATATCTTCGTCAAAGGTGACATCATGACTAATCTCGACTTCCCTTTGACCAGCGACATAGATTCTATAGCCCTTTGTATTTTCGCTATAGCCCATGAAGATTCCTTTCTTTCCAGATGCACTCAATTTATTCCTTTTCTCTTTAAGCACATGAAAATATATAGGGCTTCCAAAAATTCTAAAATGAGATACGTCAGGTTTCTTACCGGTAAACATTTCTTCAAGAGTCTTGGAACCCAATGCTTGATGAGGGCATCCATTTTGTACATATACAGCGGTATTTGCAGCGTCGGCCCATAGAAACTTCGAAAGTCTTTGATCATGGAGCATAGCATGGACAACTTCCACAATTGTACGATTCTTCATTTCCGTCACACCATTCTGCTTAGAAGTATGTGGTGTAGTAGTCTCCCTCTTAATGCCAATTTCTTTGCAAAAGTCATGAAACTCGTTGGATTCATATTCAGTCCCATTACTAGTCCTTAAGGTCTTGATCTTCTTTTCGGTTTGATTATCGATCAAGGCTTTGAAGTGCCGAAACCAAGAGAACACTTCATCCTTCTTTTTCAAGAAGTATATCCAAGTCTTGCGAGAATAATCATTTGTAAAAGTGAGGTAATATAAATATCCTCCCAAGGAGTTCACAGGGATCATACCGGATATGTCTGAGTGAACCAACTGCAATATATCAGAGGTCTTGTTTTGGCTTGAGGGGAATGTTCCCCTTTTGAGCTTTCCTTTGGCACATCCTGAACATACACCTTCTTGCTCTAATTTGAACTCGGGCATCTCGGTCACCATTTTTCTTACATCGGTAGAGCTTTATAATGAAGGTGAGAAAATCTCCGATGTCATAGTTTGGACTGAAGAGATGTGTCACAAGAC
Source organism: Pinus taeda (assembly GCA_000404065.3). Classification (NCBI taxonomy): domain Eukaryota; kingdom Viridiplantae; phylum Streptophyta; class Pinopsida; order Pinales; family Pinaceae; genus Pinus; species Pinus taeda. Next base: position 123,088 of record APFE031212739.1, on the reverse strand, counting down.
ATGACACACAACAGACTTCTTTCGACCTGATATAATGAATCAACTCGAAACCCAAGAGTAAAAGCATCTTTAAAGTTCTTTTTCCATACACGTATCTTTCCATCGCTGAGGGCCACCTTGTAGCCTCTGTCTTCCATTGCCGAAATGGACACCAGGTTCTTTTTGAAATCAGGTACATATAATACATCTTGTAAGTGGATGGTATTACCTTGATTCAAATGAAGAGTGACATTTCCTACGCTTTTCACGGGATATTTTGAATTATCTCCAAGAACAATTTCCAGGTTGGTTTATTTCTCTATTAGATTATAGAGAGCTTCTTTGTAACCAGTGAAGTGCCTTGAGGAACCACTATCAATAAGCCAATTTCCCAGCGAGTTCGGGGGAGTAGTAGTAGAAAGAGCTACTGGTAGATAATATTCATCTCGCTTATTGTTAACAATGTTAGATTCATATTTGGAATTTCTTGCCTTTTTGAATGGTTGTCCTCTTCCTTGATTTCCGTCACTTCTTTTACCTCTGCCATTTGACCTGCCATTCCTTTGATTGCCTTGAGAGGGATTTTGATCATCGTCCCGGCGTGAGTCCCTTTTATCAGGGCACTCCCTTGCATAGTGACCCATTTTATTGCAATTGTAACATTGCCCTTTTATTCCACCCTTTGGTCCAACGTTTCCTTGGAATTTAGCCTCGAAATTGTTTCTTCTTTTAGTATGAGAAGAAAAGGTAGAGGGATGACCTTTAAGTATGGGCATTTCTTGCTCTTCCGTCCTCGTTTCTTCTTGAATGCATCTTGCCATTAATTCTTCAAATCCAGGAATTATGTTATTGTTGAGAATGGTAGTTCTGAATATATACCATTCAGATGACAGTGCTCCAAGAGTTGTGAGTGTCACTTCTCTATTAGGAATTACTTCCTCAATAGATAGGAGATCGTTCTTGATCTCGGTGATCCTTAAGAAATATGCTTGCATACTCTCATCTTTGCCCTTCTTAATTTCCTTTAGCTTATTTCTAAGAAACAATACTTGATTTGCATCATTAACTTTAAATAAACTCACCAGTCTATTGTAGATTTCCTTGGAGGTGTTCAGCTCGGAAACATAGGCCACCAAGCGCTTATCGATAGAGAACCGGATGGTCTTCCTAGCTTTGAATTCTCCCTTGGTCCATTTGTTCCTAACATCAACGGATGCATTTGATGGAGTCTCAACAATTCCGGCTCTCACATTGTCTAACACTTTTTGTTCTTCTAATGTTAGATGGAGAGACATCTTCCATCCGTGATAGTCAGACTTCTTACGGAGTTTGTTTTCAGCAGGGAAGTGTGTTGAGGACCCCACGATTTCTTTAAGATAGCCTTGCCAACCTTCTTTTCGGTGATTGCTCTTGCTTGGGCTTTTTCTTCACCTCAGCTTTCATACCATGTTAAATTATGGTATGTTCTATGCTTAGAGTAGTTTCCTTATTTTTCTTCTTATTACCCACAGATTAGCAATCACATATACATTAAGTAAAGTGCAGATAGAACATTAAATGATCAATAGAAAACAAGCCAAGACAAGAGACACAAGATGTGGCGGCTAGCTAGGGACAAACTCCAAGCGGGAAACCCTTTGATCAAATCTTCTTTTATCTTCAATAGTTCAGCAGAGAGAAATAATACAAAATCTGAATTCTGTAATTTTATATCTGTAGCAACAAACCCCAGATCAACAAATTCAAACTTGGTCAAACCAGTTGAAATTGACCTCTAAAATGGTTGGTCAATTTCCTGTTAACTTGTCATCGAACAACTTGAAGAAACAACCCTTGAACAACGCCAAAAGTACAGTCAATTTGCAGATTTTTGAAGTCAACTTGCAGCCCTAAACTAAGGCAGTGAACACTGATCAAACCAGAGGTTATATCACCTCAGTTTTCGTGCCAAAAATTGTGGCTTGCCTAGGAGAGGCAACCACACCCAATCCACATTTCTAGATGGTCAACGTTGGTCAAAGAGATGACCTGCTGCCCTAGCGTCCTTCTTTCTGTGTCTTCCTTGCTTTAGGACGTCTTCCTTTTAGCTACACATGAGAGAGAGAGAGAGGCTCCTTTTATGCATATAGGAGAGAGAGAGAAGATGAGTGAATGAATTGTCCAAATGAGGAGAATGCTCCTTGTATTTATATGCAAATGTTGAGGATGAATAGACGTCACTGTTGGGCTTTTGAGCCTACATAAATTTGCTGGCTGACCTTGACAATTTGTCCATAATAAAAATAAATTCATATCTCCATAAACACTTATCGGAATCAGATGATCTTTAGATCAATCCTACACCTTTCGATGAGAGGAATCTAGGAAGAATATCAGAAGCCATAAATAAGGTGATCTACATGGAGTTTGACCTTAATTGCCAATTTTAACAAGAATGCCTTTATATGACAAAGTATTTGATGAATTGGATCTTCTTGAAGAGGTAGCTATATAATCTAAAAATGAAAGAAGATAAAAAGATTGTAGATCATTTGCATATGTTTAATACTCTTATTTTCTAGTTGAATAGTATATATGTTAAACTCGATGGTGAAGATAAGGTTACAGAATTGTGTTCATTCCTTGAATAGTGGCATCATTTAGTAACTTCCATTAGCTTTAGTGCGACAGAGACTCTCGAATTTGATTATGTTGTTGGAGTGTTGTTGCCTGAGAAGGTGAGGAGGAAATCAAGTATTATGATTTCCACACCAGAAGTAATGGTGGCTAGAGCTTGGTCCAAGGAAAAAGGAGAAAAGTTGATAGATACATCTAGATCAAATTTGAAAGGAAAAAAGAAAAAATTTAGGTGTTCATACTATAACAAGATAGGGCATCTCAAGAGGGATTGTTGGAAAAGTTGTGAATCCAAGGAAGACTCCAAAAATGAGGCAAATCCAGTTGAATTAGGGTTAGGTATGATTGATGATGTATTGTCTAGCAGTAATGTTTCTCAATACTATGAAGAATGGTTGTTAGATTCTTGCACTTCTCATCATGTGTCCACAAACAAATTTGTTTTCTTCATATAAGAAGTTGATGGTGGAATTTTTCTTTTGGAAAATAACGTTTATTGTAAAACTGATGGGGTGGGAAACATAAAAATTAAAATGTTTGCTGGTGTTGTAAGAATATTAATAGATATTATACATGACTTGATCTAAGAGGAATTTGATTTCTTTGGGAGCTTTAGATTCTCGAGGTCATAAGTTTACAAGTCAAGGTGAAGCATTGAAGGTGTCTAAGGGCACTTTAATGGTTATGGAGGCTATGAAGATATAAAATCTCTACAAGCTGGATAGAAGTATTCAAATCAAATGAAGCAAAAGAGATATCTGAAGAGGTGATTAAATCTTCTTGTTTATGACATCAACGACTAGGTCATATAAGTGAGAAATGACTAAATGTACTAATTAACAACAAATTACTTCTAAATTTGAAATCTCCGAATTTTAATTTTTGCATTCAGTGTATATTTGCAAAGTATTGTAAACAAAAATTTAAAGTAAGTAGTCATGTTAGTAAAGGAGTTCTTGATTATATCCATTTTGATGTTTGGGGGCCATCCTCAACTATTTCTTTTGAAGGATCATCTTATTTTGTAACATTTATAGATGTTTTCTCTAGAAAAAAATGTAGATTTATGTTTTGAAAAGAAAAGTTGACGTGTTTAATACATTTGAACAATTTAGAGTAATGCTAGGATTTTTTTTGGCAAAACAATCAAATGTTTAAGAATGAATAACAAAGGTGAGTTCACTTATTTAGAATTAGAAAAGTATTGCAAAGAAGCTAGGATCACAAGACACAAAACCACTATATATACTCCTAGCAAGTTGGCATAGCAAAACACATGAACATGACTCTTCTAAAAAACGTAGGAAGTGTGCTTAGCAATGCCAGTTTGCATCAAGAATTGTGGGCGAAAGCACTAACCATTGCTTGTTATCTTGTAAATCGATCACCATCATTTGCAAAATTATTGAAGAGGTCTGAGCATGTCATCATTGTGACTATTCAATTTTTTTTTTTTTTTGGTTGTGAAGCTTACACAATATATCTTAGCTAAGGGATATAGATAAGATGATGTAGTTAAGGGATATAAAGTGTGGGATCCTACTGCCCACAAAGTCATCATTCGCAGAGATGTGATATTTGATGAATTTCCTTTCATTAAATCAAACAATGTAGGAGATGTCTTCAAATAGGGATAAGTACTATTAAATCAACAAATTCAGTAGGAGACAACCATCTAAATAAACAAGAAAGGAAGAAGCTATTGATGGTAAAGAAGTCAGAGATGTTGAAGACATTTAGGAAATGTGGAAATTTCACAACCAATATCGAGAAGATCTACACAAGAAATAAATCCTTTAAAAAATTGTAATGTTCTCATTTGCTTAGGAGTCATAAGGAAGGGGATCCACTAGCTTAATAAGGTTCTCATGGGATATGGTGGGAAAAATTAATCAAGGGAACATGATTCACCTAGGAGAAAACATTAAAAATGCGAAGCAGTGAAAATGGGACAAGGGTCTTAGGCTAATGAAAGCTCACTTTAAAAATATAAAGTGAGAAAAATCCTTAAAATAACTTTATTAAAATAAAATGGTAAAATGGTGGCAATAATGACGAATAAATAAAGGGAAAATGAGAACTCACTTCTCATTCTTGGATTTGCCCATTCGAAAAAAATAATTTTGGAGAGCTTTTGGAGAAGAGTCTGTTGAGAAATCAAGGTGTTTATGCAATTAGGGTTGATTTCTCTTTGCATGATAATTACTTGCATTAGGAGAATTTTGAGGTCTAAAATGGGTCTCTTAAGGAAATTATAAAATAATAGTGGAAATAATAAAATAAGATTAGGGTTACATAATCAAATTTTAGAGGGAAAAAGAAAAAAACTATTTTTTCAACTCGCATTTTCAACTTATCTCCCTATGGGTGTACTCAAATTTTGAGCGACAACATTTTTGGATGCAAAATTTGATTCCTCATCTAGAGAGTACTTTCGATGGACCCTGTTACACATAAAATGAGAAATACATGAAAAACGTGATTGCAATCATGTTTTTCATGTATTTCTCATTTTTTTTTGTGTAGTAGGGTCCATCGAAAGTACGCAACATGGGTGCTTCTTGGATGGGGAATTAAATTTTGCATCAAATGAGTATTTCTGCTCAAAATTTGAGTAAAACCCTAAGGAGATAAGTTGAAAATACTAGTTGAAAAATAGTTTTATTATTTTATTCTTTTTAAATATTTTTACTTTCTTACTCCAAAAACGGTGAATCATTCCCCATGGTTGACATCATCATTTTGAATCCTATTGGTTTTTATAAAATTTATTTTGGTTGTACATTTTTCTTTGGAGGCCCATTCAGACTTTAAAATTCCCCTATTGTGAATTTGTTGGCTTCTTTATCATTATTATTTTACTCTTTTTTCATCAAGCAATTATCAAAATAAAACATGAAGATCACAAGAGACAAATAACAGATGGATATAGGCTCTCTAAGCCAGGGCCAAAACCCCACAAGGGGGAAAACCTAGAAACATATTTTTTCTTGTAGAATCAAATCAAAGTGAGATATCAAGACCCATAACCAAGACCAATACCTCCACAGTTGCCCCAAGGTAGCCCTCCATTCTCTGCCACACTTTGTCTTCAATATGATCAACTCAATCTGTCACAAATTTGTCCTTTAGATGCCATGTCCCATAGAAATATATGTCCTTCCTGTAGCGTATATTACAATACTCTTTTAGCTTGTCAATCACTACAAAAAGAACCTCAGTAACTCGCATATCTTTACAGAATTCTAACCTCAAGAGCTCGCATCCTTTCAACCTCAAAAACTCACATCTTTTTCAGATATACGCCATAGAAAATTCACATATTATGCTCAAGAGAAACTAGCATATTCTTGCCACAAAGACTTGCATATCTTGCGACAGAACCTTGTTGAATTTGTAATTATGGTCGGAATTCATAATGTACTTTTGGTCACTTGATGTAATTATATTTATTATTGTAAAACATATTTATAAATGCTCGGGTCAAAGAAAATTTATATTGAGTCAAAGTCCCACTGCGACTTTTAAAAGATGTAAATTTGAATTTTGAAATGTAATTTTTGGCTTCAAAAAGTGACAAGTTGGCGTCCCTCCAAGTCAAGTCGGCCTTGGCCAAGAGACACGTTTATTCACCCTAGACATACTACTATATAAAGGTAGTGCAAGCTCCTCATTTGATAGATTTGCAATCCTCACTCAAGACAACTTCTAGGCAAGCGTAAGAGGTTAGAAGGACAAAGAAGGACAAAGACAGACGAGTTTCTCTCTCTCCTCTCTCATCATCTCGCACATGTGGATATAAGTCTCTCTTTGTGTTTCACGCTGTTTCTGGGCATTCTTTTGCAGGGGGACAAAATTTTCTGGGTAGATTTAGGGGGTCATAATTCTGGGTTTTTAGATAGTTGTTGGGAGGATGAAATTGCTGGATTAGGCAAGCAGGACAAAGTGCATGATCAATTTGGATTACTTGACTTGGAGGAAAAGACCAGGTTTGATCATAGGTCTAGGTGTCTCTCTTATTGAATAGGAAGAATTTCTCTCTAAGGTTATTGGGTTTTCCCCTGGGTAAATCTCATCTATCTTTTGTGCATTGTGATCTCTATTGTTCTACCGTTGATTTTATAAAGTATAATTGTCAAATGATATTATTGAATCAAGCTAAAAGAAGATCTACATCAAAAGTAATTATCAAAATTTCAGAAATATTGTACTAATCCTAATTGCACTAGAAAATCAACATGGGATCAGAGCTTTGGTGATGAAAGGAAGGTATATTGAGATCATTTTTGCAAAAACCCTAGAGAGAGCATCTTAGTAAAGTCCTTATATATTGGCTTCTATGGCTTCATCCATGAAACCCAAAAACAAGCTAGAGGGAGCATTAAACTCTAGAGCTTGGAAAGTTAGGATAGACCTTATTCTTGCCAAAAACAAAGAGTTGGATATTGTGACAGGAAAGACTATAAAACCAAACGACGTAGTTGGAAAAGAGAAGTTAAAGGAGGATGATATTACTGCCATGAGTCTAATAGTTGACTCCATTGGAGATAATCTCATTCCCTACATAGCAAAGCATGACACCTCCAAGAAGATGTATGATGCCTTAAAAAATCTATACACTGTCAAGAATGTTGGTCAGTCCATGAGCTTGAAGAATTACAAGGATGACTAATGACGACACTGTGGCTTCATACTTTGTAAGGATTTCACACATCAAGTATCAAATTTTAGTTATTGGAGAAACCATCTTTGATCAAGAACTTGTGTCTACCACACTCAATGGTCTCCCTAGATCGTGGGATGCATTTGTAACAAACATAGGCAGTTGGAAATAAGCTCCTTCATTTGAGCAATTAAGAACATCATGTGCTCAAGAAGAAGCAAGATTGGTGTCTAGAAATCGTCAAGATGAAGAAGATCAAGCTGTTGTAGCTTGCTTCAAGAACAAGAGAAAGAAGAAATTTGGACCTCAACATAAGTAAGGAAAAAGGTCTTCTTCCTCTAAGAAGAAGACATAATTATCTAAGATACAATGGTATGGTTCTCAAGAATATGGACATTTCAAGAGAGATTGTCCTAATATTACTAACAAGAAAAGAAAGAGGAAGCAACATGCTTTCGCAATAGAAGTTGAAGAAGATGAAAAACCCAAGAAATCCAAGGGTGACAAAGATTTCTTCTACTTTTTAGCTTTGACAGGTTCTTTTGCAGATGATAATGACATATCGCTGATAGATAGTGGAGCATCAAGACACATGATCAAAGAGTGTAGGAATATTTTGACCATGACAAAAAAGTTGTCTCAAAGTTTTGAATTGGGAGACAAAAACAACTATACAGTCAAAGGAATTGGGAAGGCATCCATAGATTTGGAATATGGTAACAACATTAATCTCAAAATTGTCCTTTATGTACCGGGTTTAGAAAAGAATCTTGTTTTTGTTTCTTATTTAGAAGATAAAGGAGATAGGGTTGCTTTTATGGATGACAAAGTACTTTTTTGGTCAAAGGGTTATAGTATAGATGATGCTAGGGTTATTGGGATTCGTGATGGTAGTCTGTATAGACTTGTGAGTCAACCAGATCAAGCATTAGTACATGAAAAAATAAATCCAAGTTAGCTATGGCACTGAAGGTATGGAAACCTTCATTTCAGAACATTGCCTGAATTAAGTGAAATAGTATTAGGTGTTCTTGAACTACAAGTAAAGAATGATGGTGTATGCAAAGTATGTGCTCTTGGGAAGAAAATTAAGAAACCATTTCCAAACAGTGACAATAGATCTAAGGAAGATTTGGAATTGGTTGATTCTGATGTATGTGGTCTGATGCCCATAAAATCGATTGGTGGTTCATTGTACTATGTGACATTTATTGATGAATTCTCTCATAAGACATGGATATATCTCTTGAATATGAAAGATGAAGTATTCGACAAGTTCCAATAATTCAAAGCTGAAGTGGAAAATTTGATAGATAAAAGGATCAAGATACTAAGATCTGACAATGGAGGATAATTCACCTCAAAGGAGCTTGTTGCTTTTTGCAAGCATGTGGGGATTAAGAGGGAGCTAATTGTCCCTTGTAATCTAAAACAAAATGGTGTAGCTAAATGAAAGAACATGTCCATTGAAGAATTTGTCAAATTCATGATGCATGATTTGGACTTGTTGTTCTTATGGGGTGAAGCATCACAAACAACTGTGTACATTCAAAATCGAAGTCCTCATAGAGCTCTAGAAGGAATGACACCTGAAGAAGCCTTCTTTAAAAGAAATCCAAAGGTTGGAAATATGAGAATATTTGGTTGTCTAGTATATATTCATGTTCCTAAGGATAAGAGGAACAAGTTGGAACCTTAAGGAAATAAAGACTTATTTGTTGGATACAATGAATCTTCAAAAGCCTACAAAATTTACATTCCAGAGTAGTGATGAATTGAGGTTGTTATGAAACCAACTCAAGAAAAAGATAGAAAAGATAGATCAACGCCTTAGAATTCAGCCTCTTCAAGGGGGCAACCTCCTTTACATTACATAA
>APFE031212739.1:21595-110597 GCA_000404065.3 Pinus taeda | reverse complement strand
TCCACAGAAAATTTCATGAAAAGTTCTTGAAAATTAAAAACTATTGTACCCAAGGATTGTAGCCATTGGACTCCAAGTACAACATCAGCACCTCCCATTGGAATGGAAAGCATTGGGCTAGTCAATACATATTCTCCCATGGATAGCTTGATATTATGGCACTTTCCAAAGCAATTTATTGTTCCTCCATTTGCAATCATCACTTGACACTCTGGTGCTGGATATAGGAAGAAATTCAATTCTTTTGCTACGTTACAATGAATAAAATTGTGGGTACTTCCTGAATCAATCAACACTATTACCTTTTTCTTCTTGATTTGTCCTTCTATCTTGATGGTTTGAGGAGTGGTAATTCCAGCCAATTAAAAGATATCGTCGGATTCATTTGTTCTTCATCTAGGCTTTGGTCCTGGAGTATATCCTCTTCTTTTGACCTTTCTTGCTCCTTTTCTTCTTCCTCTTCACAATCTATGTAGAATAATTTCTTCTCAGCACACTATGACCTTTAGTGTATTTGCTATCACAACTGTAACAAAGCCCTTTTGCTCTTTTTTCTTCCAATTGTTGTGGTGTCAACCTTATAGGTTGTGGAAGACTAGGGGCAACAACAATTCCATCTTTATAGTTGTGAGTGGTATGCTTCCTGGTTGCCATAATTTTGCTTTCCATTTTTCTTGCTAACCTGAATGCCTTCTCTAATGAATCAGGTTCCCAAAGGCGAACATCATGTTGGATATTATCCTTTAAAGTCCCTATGAATAGATCAATCCTATGCTCCTCTGGAATATTTTTTACCCTTATGTTCTTTTTTTGGAACTCCTCAATGTGCTCCATTATTGAACCCTTTTGTTTGAGACTTATCAATTGGCTAAAAAAAGTGTTGCTTTTTGTATCCTCATAATGTGCTCTCAATTCTTCCATAAAAATTTCCCAAGTGATAAATTTTTTACGAGAGCAAAGCCATTGATACCATACAAACTGATTTGGTTCCAAATATAAAGTTGCAATACGTACCTTTTGTGTGTTTTGCATATTAATGAGGTCGAAAAATTGCTCCATCTGTAATATCCATGTTGCGGGATCACTGCCATAAAACTTCCTCATATCGATTTTTGAAATATGGTGGGTCTTCGATCCCACATTAGAGTGTATAAAATCATGATTAACATTTCTTTTGTTCGCATCATGATTTTCATTTACTACATTTTCACCATTAGTAAGTATTTCTTATAGAAAATTTGTCAAATCTGTCTTCAAATCTACCATGTTACTCTTCAAATTTGTCTTCAAATATATCTTCAAATCATCCATATTAGCTTCCACGCCCTTTATCTTAGCTTCTATTAGCTTTTGTGAGAGTGACATTTGTTGCACTTGGTCTTGTAATTTTGATATATCATGTAGCATTTCTTCCTCTTCTTCATGAGTCATGCTAGAGCATTCAGGTTGCTTACTAGGTGTCTGCATTTTCTTTCCTCGGGGCATCAGTTACCGATAATAATGCTCTACTATGCCCTTTGAATTCCTTTAAAATAAATTTTCAAACCAAGCTTAAGCAAAAATTTAAAAAAATCTACACACCTTTTTTCACTTTGTAGGAGCTCGATATTGCCTCTGATGTATCTTTGTATTTTCGGATCATCTAGTTCTGAAATTGCAACCTACAGTAGCCCTTTGTGTCCTCTTTGCCACCAATGTGATCCAAATTGGATTCTCCAGGGAAGAGTTATGCGAAATCTCCCACAGTGACCTGATTATAGACTAGTTCAGTGGAGCGAACTTGTACGACGTGCCACAAGTCACTGTTTCGACCTTTGGCTCTGAAAAATATATACAAGAAACTACAGTCCGTTCTCTTTCTGTTCCTTCTCACGAAATTTCAATCTGATGCTCAGAGAGAAAGTTATGATGATTTTCCACAGGTCACCTGTTTGGAATGTAATTCAGGATTCTGCAAAAAGACCAACTTCCTCAGATCATATCTCTGCAACTATAGCACGAAAAGATCTGAAATTTGGACCCGAGATTCAGTGCGGTTTCTTCTCAAATGGGTTTTTTTTAGCTTCTGAAACATCACAGAAAATAAGTTATAGCGAAAATGCCACGATGACCTGTTTGGAGCAGCGAAACCCTAGAATCCAAAGCTCTGATACCAAATGTTATGAAACCAGCTCAAGAAAAAAATAGAAAAGATAGATCAACGCCTTAGAATTCAGCCTCTTCAAAGGACGCAACCTCCTTACATTACATAAATGAACAATTCTTGGATGATTTCAAATGACAAAACATCCTTTCTATATATAAGGATTCTAAGGAGTCACAATATAACCCAGCCGACCTAACAATAATAATACAAAGCCACAAAAATAACAATAGAGGGATTCTATGGGGCACAGTAATAACAATATGGGGACAATAGGGGCACACCAATATTAATAAGGGATACGACTACAATAGTAATGGGGTAATCACTAGTATTATAGGGACCCAACAGAGGTCAACAAAGATGTCACCTTTGATGAGAAAGTGGCATATTGGAGGTTTAAGCAAGTCTATATATATTTCTTGCAAGAAGTAAAGTAGGAAGCCTAAAGGGAGGAACACTCAAGTTCTACAGAATGTACCGAAAGGTCGGAAGGGCCTCAAGTTCCAAAGATCAAGAAGAGACCAGATGGCGTAGATCCACTTTGGAAGAGGAAGAAGGACACACAACTCCTGATAGCACATCTAGAGAATTGAAGAAACCTAAAAGGTTCTCCAACTATGCAACTCTCATGAAAAAAATCATTGATGAAGAACCATCCACTTATGAAGAAGCATCTAGTCAATAGATATGGAAGGAAGCAATGAATGAGGAGTAAAAATCTATCATAAAGAATGATGTTTTGGAAATTGTGCCAAGGCCTAAGGAAGTCAATTGGCTTCCAAGTGGATATATAAGATTAGGCATGTTGTAGATGGGAGCATTGACAAATACAAGACACAATACGTAGCTAGAAGGTTCTCCCAGAAAGAGGGAGAAGACTATGATGAGACTTTTTCTCTAGTTTCCAGGTACACCTCCATTAGATCCATCATTTCACTAGCTGCTTCTATGGGATGGGAATTCCACTAGATGGATGTAAAGACTTCTTTCCTCAATGGTGTAATTGAGGAAGATGTGTACATAGAGCAACCTCAAGGATTTAAGGTACATGGAAAAGAGTCTCATGTTTGCAAACTGAAGAAGGTTTTGTATGGACTCAAACGACTTCCAAGAGCTTGGTATGCTTGTATCGATAATTATTTGACAAGACTGCGATTTACCAAAAGTGAGGCAAATCCAAACTTTTACTTTAAGGTTGTTACACCTATGATCCTATTATTATATATTGATGACTTGTTTTTGACAAGTGCCAAGCCTCTTATCATTCAGTGCAAGAAGCAGTTGGCTTTCGAGTTCGATATGAAGGATCTTGGGATTATAAGTATGGAAGAAACCTGGTGAAGTTTCCCTTGGTTAAGGGAGAATGATCGATTGCAAATCCATGGTGACTTTCATGGTGATTAACCTGAAGAAGTTAAGAGGCTTTTACCCCAGTTTGGTAGACCCATATATCTATAGGCTGTTGATTGGTATGCTGATGCATTTGGTTAACACCATGCCAAATATTTGCTTTGCTGTGAACACTTTGAGCCAATTCTAGATAGAACCAAGACATGAGCATTGGATTGCAATGAAGCACATATTGAGATACTTGTGTGGTACAGTGAATTATGGTTTGAAATGTGTTGCAAACAAAGATGTGTAGCTTTAGGGATATACAGACGTAGATTGGGCAAGAAGTGTTGAAGACATGAAGAGTACCCTGGGTGCATGCTTCAGTTTGGGATCTTCTATGATATTGTGGATGAGCAAGAAGAAGAGGTCAATAGCACTCAACATTGCTGAAGTGGAGTACATAACAACCAGCGAGGTTTGTACCGAAGCAGTATGGCTCAGGAAGTTGTTTGCAGGACTATTCGGCCAAGAGTTGGAACTGAGGGTGATACATTGCGATAATCAAAGTTGTGTGAAGCTTTCAAAGAATCTCGTGTTCCATGACACGTTTAAGCATATTGATATCAAGTACCATTGCATCTATGACATGGTGCAAAGGAGAGAAATTATGCTCAAATACATCTCTCCACCAACGAGAAGAGTTCTGACCAAGCTATTGCCGAGGGACAAGTTCATGTACTTCATCGACAAGTTGGGGCTTGTGGAGATCATGCCTCTTGTTGAGAGTGAGTGTCGATTTGTATACAACACGGATGGACATTCTCTCGAAAGGGAGAATGGATCCAAGAGACCCATAGGGATCAACATGAAGTGTTGAGTGAGTGTTTCTTGGAGCAGGACCATGATCACACATCATAAATGGTGGAGTGAGGTCCTGGACCCTGATGACACACCAGCATGGTGGAGTGAGGTCCTGGACCTTGATGACACACCAATCATGGTGGAGTGAGATAATTCAACATTTAGACACTGATCACACTCCGGAAGGGTGCAATGGGGTCTTGGACCCTGATCACACATTAGGTAGGGTGGAGTGAGGTTCAACATCTAGACCTGCTCACCAACTAGGAAGGGGTTGAGTGAGGTCTTGGCCCATAGTGCTCACTAGGAAGGGTTAGTGAGTTATTTCTAGTTGAGGGTCTCAACATTTTGGCCTAGGTGGTGGCTATGGGATTTGAGGATTGATCACTCTGGAGGAGTGAGTCCTGATATGCTCATGGAATTTCCATGGGTTTGGTACCGCCTCGAAAATCACTACTAGCCGATGCTGATAATAATGATGATGTTGGTAATAATGGATAAACTTTTTCTTTATAGGAGTTTGTTTAATATCATAGCATCTATAACAATGATTATGAATACCTCCCTAGTTATAAGTGTTGAATTTGTAACTATGGTCAATCTTCATAATTTACTTTTCGTCATTTTATGTAATTATATTGATCATTGTAAAGCATATTTATAAATGCTTGACTCAAAGAAAAATTGTCTTGAGTCAAAGTCCCATTGCGACTTTTAAAAGATGTAAATTTGAATTTTTGAAATGTAATCTTTTGCTCCAAAAAGTGACAAGTCGGATTCCCTCCAAGTCAAGTCGGCCTTGGCCAAGAGACAAGCCTATTCACTCTAGGAAAACTACTATATAATAGCTTCCTGAGCTCCTCATTTGGAAAATTCACATTCCTCACTCAAGACAACTTTTGGGTAATCGAAGGAGGCCAAGAAGAATGAAGAAGGAAAAAAAAAAGGTCGAGTTTCTCTCTCCCCTCTCTCATCATCTCACATGTGTGGATATAAGTATCTCTTTGTGATTCACATTATTTATGGGTATTCTATTGTAGGGGGGCTGAAATTTTTTGGGGAGATTCTGGGGGCCGAAATACTGGGCTACTGGATAGTTGTTGGGAGGTTGAAATTTCTAAATCACGCAAGTAGAACAAAGTGTAGGATTTGTTTGGGTGACTTGACTTGGAGGAGAAGACCAAGTTTAACCATAGGCTTAGGTGCGTCTCTTATTGAACAAGAAGAATTTCTTTGTAGAATTGAGACTTCTGTGATTTGTCATAGTTAAGGAGAGCTTCAGCGTAAATCACATAAGAAAGACTTTCGTCGACGCGTTTCGAACCAACTAGTGTGGTTCATCGTCAGGACGAATTTCTTTATTGAAAAAGTTTTTGGGTTTTTCCGTGTAGAGGGTTTTCCCAATGTAAATCTTGTCTCTCTTTTGTGCATTGTGATCTCGATTGTTCAACTGTTCAATTTCTGAAGTATAATTGCTTAATGATATATTGAAATAAGATAAAAGAAGATTTACATCAAAAGTAATTATTGGAATTTCGAAAATATCACGCTAACCCTAATTGCACTAGAAATCAACATGGGATCAAGGCCTTGGTGAGAAAAGGAAGGTATTTTGAGATCACTTTTTCATAAACCTTAGAGAGAGAATCTTACTAAAGTTATTATATATTGGCTCCTATGGCTTCTTCCATGAAATCCAAAAACAAGCTAGAGGGAGCATCCAACTTTAGAGCTTGGAAAGTCAAGATAGACATTTTTCTTGCCAAAATAAAGTGTTGGATATTGTGACAGGAAATACTACAGAACCAAATGATGCACATGCCTTCTTCCTTAAATAACATAATTCTATTCCTTTCCTTTTGCTAGTCAAGCTTTTAGATAAATTTTGTTTTGACCTGCAACCTTTATTAGGAAATCAAAAAGGAAAAGTAAAAAGATAAAATATCAATAATGGTAATCAGGGAAATGTAGGGTACTTATCCTTTTGAAGAGGGTTAACTCACTCTTAGTTTTGGATCTATTCACAGACCTTGTCTTCATATACCATAATGTAATTCTTATCAATTTCATGGACTAGGTTTTTCATTTTACAACAAAAATAATTAGTTAAGGTTTCTATTTATAAGGTTTCTCCTTTTATTCCAAACTTTGATAGGGTTTTACAAACCCTAGATTATATGACCTATTATTTACAAACTAGAAAGTTCTACAACCACACTAAAGAGTTAGTTGCAAAACCCTAGATACTCTAAGGTATTCAAGATCTGTCACGTTAGGAATTGCAAATTCTATGTAAACCCTAGAAACTTTATTGACAAGCCTTTTATACCAAGGATTTCATTCTTTGACTATAGAACCTAGTCCTAATATGTAGGAGAATACTTCAAATACTATGACAAATTTTAACATATCTCGCTAACACTAAATTCCAAAAGAGCACAAGATAAATATATAGAAGACTTATCTTTGCACAACAATTAAGAACGAC
Source organism: Pinus taeda (assembly GCA_000404065.3). Classification (NCBI taxonomy): domain Eukaryota; kingdom Viridiplantae; phylum Streptophyta; class Pinopsida; order Pinales; family Pinaceae; genus Pinus; species Pinus taeda. Next base: position 103,767 of record APFE031212739.1, on the reverse strand, counting down.
ACATACCTCTTTTGACCTTACCTGGTTTATGCAAGAAAAAATGTCATGTCTTATTTCCTTTAATAAAAAATACCTCAGACTTTTAACTATTGAACCTTAGAGAGAAAATCCTTTGTCTTTACGCTTCAAGTTCAGGGAAGTCGACTACATGGTGAAATTCATTCCTTTTATATATATAGGAAGATGTCTCATGGTTTCTACCTCACAAATATTTAAGTTTTAATGTTCAAAGTGTCACATGTCTATGGTTTATCTTCTGGGAGGTTGTTTCTGGTTCTTAATGGTAGGCCTTTATACATGTTCTAAAATATTGTCCATCCAATATGAAAAATGTCTATCATTTGTGCATGGTATGGCTACATCATAGATATTTATTCTTTCATTCACATATTATTTAGGTTCTCTGGAGAAAAATCCTTTTATTCCACTTTCAATGTAACTCAGGATTGTGCATCAAAAAAGTTTTTCTTGAATTATACAATGAAGACTTTACATTGTTTCTCAGATCCTTGTATGCCTTTTTCCACAAAGAATCTTTGTCATCATGAGTTTTTCCTTGTCACAAAGATGTAGGTGCTATGAAGAGTGTATATTACTGGAAGTCACATCAACATTTCTCTCTTTCTCAATGTATAGGAAGAGGCCTTTCACATTGCATTGCTTCATAGAATTATGTTTGTAAGTATGTTTGTCATGTTCTTGTTCAGTCATTAGTATTTAACTCAGAATTGGTGATTTAGATTTCCAAGAATTGGGCTACAAGACTCTATACCACAGATAACAAAAACTCAGATTCCTTCTCTTAGACTTCAAATTATCAAATTGTTCTCATATATTCTTGTGCAAAATTGTTTACTTGCATTGTTTGTCATAGCAAAACTTGGATTGTACAGGAGAAGAACTTGCATCAAACACACTCTTCAATCTCCAGAATATATAGACCCTTTTGCAAAGAATATTCTTAAGAGCGATCTAGAATATAGTTTGTAAACTTCATAAATCACATTGTAAACTGAAAGGATTCATATATCTCATAGAAGGTTTGAATCTTTCTTATTCATCTCAGTGTAGGATTTTTAATTATTATAGTCCTTTGTTAACTATAAACAATTTGGATCTCCATTGGGAACAAGTTTTATGATAGATTTGAATCTATCTAGGGTTACCATAGAGTCTTTTTGCACATTATTGCTTTCAGATATCTTTGTACTTTTGGATAGATGCTCTAGATCTTGGATTTGGTCTCAATTCTAAATGTGAACCATAGACTAGGATTTTAGATTCTCATCTCTTTTATCAAGATCCATCTTCCAACAATAGAAGACTTGTAGTAGCTATATAGGTCTGGTATTTTCATAGTAACAAACCTCAGCCTTTCACAATTGACTTTCACAAGTTACTAAGGAACAAAAATTTGGATGACTTCCAAAGATACTAAGGAGAATAACTCGCATATTTTCCCAATCATATATTCTTAGGAAACTCACACATGCCAACAAGACGTAATATTCATACTACCTTTCATAAACTTTAGTTCTGATACCATGTTGGGAACTCAAGGTGCTTATGCAATTATGGTTTATTTCTCTTTGCATGATAATTACTTGTGAATTTGTTGGCGTCTTTATCCTTATTATGTTATTCTTATTTTATCAAGCAATTATCAAAATAAAACATGAAGATCACAAGAGACAATGAACACAAGGATATAGGCTCTCCAAGCTAGGGCCAAAACCCCACAAGGTGGAAAACCTAGAAAAAATTCTTCTTATAGATTCATATCAAAGTGAGCTATCCAAGACCCAAAACAAAGATCAATACCTCCACAACTGCCCCAAGTCATACCTCCATTGTCTGTCACACTTTTTCCTCAATACGATCAACTAAATTTGTCACAAATTTGTCCTTTAGATGCCTTGTCCATAGAAATATATGTCGTTGTAGCTTATATTAAAATCCTTCTTTAGCTTGTCAATCACTACAGAAATAACCTCAATAACTCACATATCTTTACAAACTTTTACCCTTAAGAGTTTTCATCCTTTTAACCTTAGGAACTTGCATCTTTTCCATATTATATGCCGCAAATATTTCACATATTTTACTCCATAGAAACTAGCATATCCTTGCCACAAAGAATCACATATCTTGCCACAAAAATTCACATATCTTGCCAGAAAACCTCACACATCTTTCCATAGAACATCAACAAACTTTCTTGTCAAAATGAAGGAGAACGAGTTCCAATATATAGTTTTTCATCTATATGAAAGGTCACACCCCTTGGGTAAGCCGACGTGTCCATCCGAAGGGTCGACTTGGCCTTGTGGAGGATAATATACAAGATCAAAATATTTTTCCTTTTTCTTACAAGGAGTCCAAATAGGACTTTGACTCAATTACAAATATTTGACTCAATAGATCCTATGAGCATGAAAACATGCTTTGACTAGTGAAATTAATAATGATAATAATTCTCTCTTTTTATTTTACAAAATACAATTTGATATAAATATAATGACAATTATGAAGACCAAACCTACTTACATTTCCAACAAAGTCTAGGGTTTTTGGAAACCCTCATTCTGGTTTGCTAGTTTAGGTGTTGAAACCATACACCCTAGCTATTTTGGGAGAAAAATCACTCAAATTTCGCCATTTTGCTTCAACATGAATGAAGATAATAGTATAAGAAGTAAGTCCATGGTGTTATTAGTTGATTTTATCTTTTAATCATGAGTATTCTATATTTCTTGATAGGATGAGCACACCCAAGAAGAGGATGAGTTTCTAAATTATGCTTAAGGGACAAATCACCATTGGTCACTAAAATATCAAGGCTGATTTCCTCCTAAGTCTACTGATTGAGTTGGTCAAGTTTCCCCATTGTTAGAAGGGCCCAACTTATCAATGATAAGAGGGTTGAGTTTGTTGAAACTTATGGGTTGAGTTCTACTAGCTGAGAGGTCAAGTTTCTCACTATGGGAAAGGCATTGAGTTCCCTTCTTATTATAGGATGGTTTTCCACACAAGAGGCTGAATGTATTAATCTATGTTGGCCTAATGCACTTTAATTGAGGTTGGGAAATGAGTATTATAATGCGGGGTCATGTTCAATGTTTTCAAGGGGTTGAGTCTGTCCAAGTGTGTTGGATGTGTGTTGGAGGAAGCCATGGTTCAATGGTTGAGAGTTACATAAAGTATACAAAGACTATACTTGCTATAATACACCACGAGTTCATCATTTGTTGGAAAAACATATTGTTGTACTTGTGATATCATTTCTTGAGTGCACCTGTGGATATGAAGGTGGAATATATATGCTGTTATCTCTGCTCGAAAATACATTGTATTGCTGATATTATTCTAAGGTGTAACAACCACATACAATCATCTACCTTTCATCTGCTCATTGGTATTTCTCATATTGTTCCTCTCTTATTTGCTAGAGTATGCATTATCAGTGGTATGTATGCCGTTTAATTTTAATGCAAAGTGGATATCAACTATTCAAAAACAATTCTGTCATGAATGTAGGTATTGTTTGTGTTATTTCAATTACAACTTGTGAAGAAACACCTATAACACACTATATGCCAACTGTTTGTTAAAATAACACAATGAACCAAAACAAATAAATCAAATATTTCGTGGTATTTTTGAGATATTCTTTAGTGGGTATCTTATAGTGTTATCAAGACATGGTATTGGAAATCTATGTAGGTCGAGGGGAATATTTTAGGCGAGGTTTGATGAGTCACAAAGAACATCGCTACAAGGGTGTCACTTATAGAAGAAGTTATCAAGTTAGGAAACCCAATCCATTGTCAGAAGAGGAGGAAGAAACACATGAAAAAGGAAGAGGAGAACTACCCTAAGAAAAAGAGGAGATTATTATGGGTGATAAGGAAAATTAAGAATTTAACAACTTGCTTAGTGTCCCAAATTACTTGGCTAAGGGCCAAAAGGAGATGGTGGAATTGATGAGAAACTTAGGAAGCAAGGTAGGTTCAACTGAAACTCCAATTGGGGAGCAACATAATAAGGATTCCATTAATGGAGAGGGATCTAATAGTGGAGAAGTCAGTGAAACACACACAACCATGCACAACCATCCCCACATATATAGTAAGTCATCTAGACCCACCATGCCACAATTTCTTAATGAGTCAACAAATGAACAAGTGGCGCATATGACCAAGATATTCTTTTTGTGGATTATTTGGTGGAGTATAGGAGGTTGGGACATGACTTCCAAGTTTCCATAAGCTTCACATGTTTCTACAACATTAAGATGAAAAACAATCCTAAAAGAGTTCAAAAGCGATGAGGTAGAGTAATGAGCTTTAGAAGACACTAGGAAAGTGTCTACTCCGTGTTTTAATGGGTTATCAAAATGTTCAAGTAAATCGTGGGTTAAAAAGTTGGACACCTACTGCCATCTACATCATATGACAAAGGTTGATGCCATTAAGTTGGATACATTACATTTAGATGGGAGGCCCATGAGTGGCGGTACCATGGGTTAGTAACCTTGGGCCATGCCAACATAAATTCATATTATGAGTTCACTCAAAGACTCGTAGAGTGCTTTGACAAGAAGGATATGGGGATTCATTTTAGAGAGTTGACACAACTCAAGAAGATGTGTAGTCTAGAGCCATATATCTTAGAGTTTCATACGTTGACAGTTATGGTCATAGACATGTCTGAGGCATGACTGGAGATGTTATTTGTGGAGGGACTATATGAGCCTCAATGTGCTTAGGTTAAGGGTTATCAACCCGCCACCCTACGGGATGCATTTAATAGACCAAAGATATGTAGGATGTTGTTCCTAAGAGCATATTTCCTCCCAAACCATCCTTCCCTAAAAAGGGTAAAGAAGCTAAACCATTTAAAAGTGAGTACACCAAGAAATCAAAGCTGGATGAGGAAATCCAAAAGGAGTTAAGAAAGAAAAAAAATTGTTTAAGTTGTCAAGAAACTTGCGCACCAGGACAAAAGTGTGCAGGAAAGGACATGCTAGGAAAATCACACTACATAGAGGTCTACTCAGACAATGATAGTGGTGAAGAGGGTGAGGAGTCAGGACAAGAACATATATAGGAGCAAGGAAATATGGCAATAGGTGAGGAGTCATCACAAGATGGGGCTAAGGGCCTTGTTATTGAATCTATGTCAGGGTTGTTTTACAAGATAGAAAAATCATATTTTGTCTCTCAAGTCAAGTCAACCTACATGAACATAAGTCGACCCTCTTCAAAATACATGTATGTTCAAGCATGGTCAAACTAGTATAAATAGACCCCAGGACTCCTCCATTTGATTGTCCAAATCGGAAAGGAAGACAAGAATGAGCTTAGACCTGAGGTAGTGTTGTAGTGGCTACAACCACCCTCCAAAATTTTGCCTTAGCTTTGTTTTGGAGCCTCCCTACCAACCTTTCACAGCATCATGTCTTGTCTGGTCAAGTACACAAGCTTCAGTGATTTTCTTGTACAATAAAAGCCTGTCCATCAAAGCTTGTTGCATCCCCCTCATAGCTTGTTTCACCAGACTTAGTCCAGCTGCAGGCTGAATAGCTCCCTCAAGAAATTGCGCAATTCTGGAGGGACCAACCTTCCCTCCAAAAAATACGCAATTCTGTTTAGCAGCTCGCTGGGCTCCAGAATTGTGCAAATCTACCTGTCACTGTTCACTGAGAAAATTGCGCAATCCCTCTGGGAAGCCAACCCATCTCCCTCTTAGAAATGCGCATTTTTTTCCTCCTAGCTGAGTAGACTGTTGCATGTGCAGTTGAGTTGACCAGTTCCCTCTGGGACTGAGAAAAACTAATTTGCATGCATCGACTGCGCCTACCAAGGTAGCATGCAAAGGCATACCTTGATTTAGGGATCCATTTTTAGTAGTTGGAGGTTACATGCAAGGATCATCTCAGAAACCTCCCGCCAAGTGTCGTTTTTCCTAGATTTGTGGCATGGGCGTCACAGCCTCGATCTTGTCAAAACTCATCAACTGGATGTTGAAGATCTCATTCCTCACATTGACCTTGTAGCTCTAGCATCCCACATTGCATCTAGGAGTTGTCGACACATTCAAATTAGCTGTCTTGGGGTAAGCCCGCTGCTCATGAATTGTGCCGCGTTTTTGTCGCGTTTTGCGTTTTGCCTTGTGTGAGTGTTGTCTGCTTGATTTCAGTGAGCGCCTGCTATCGTTTTCATGCATATTAGCTTGTACTAGCACTGTTTCAGTTTTCATTTGCATCTCACTGCTGTTGCATGCATGCCACTGTTTTGCACAGACAGTCGCTATTGCGGCGACTCACTTCACACACATGCATGCTTTCCCGTTTTCCAAATCCTGCACTTGCTTTTTTCATGAATGATCATTCACTCTTGTTTGCACTTATCTCAGCATGATTTCACACTTCTCATGTTTTGAATCACTCGTCGGCCGGACTGGGCTGCCTTGGCCTGGACCGTGCCTTGCTCGGATAACACCGCGCATTTCCGGAAGCAAAGACTTTGCCTTCCCTCCAGAAATTGTGCAACTCTAGCCAGGCATTGACCTCCAGGCTTGCATTACGAAATTCTTAGAGGTAGTGTCCTATTGGTCCCAGAAACTGCACAATGTAGTTTGCTGGTTGCATGTCACTACTGACTGAAATTGCGCATTGCATAGTTTCAGTCCTTAGAAAACATGGCTAGATTGTGCATTGCATAGTTCTAGCAGTTAGTCAGCCTCCTGACAACCCAGAATATGCCTTGCGCAGTTTTGGCAGTCAGTCTTCCGACCTCCTGGTGGAAATTGTGCAACCTTCATGATCAATCACACAGGTATTTTGCAAGTCAATTCTCAAGTTCATTTTGGTTTTCGACTGACAGATATCTTTCCATGAGTGTTTCCATGTCTTCAAGTATCGTAGGTGTTCATCTACCTCTCAATAGCACAAGTACAATGGCCTTCAGGAGAGCAGAGTCAAAGGAAACCACTGAGAGCACAATGTGGGTTGTAGCCAAGCAAGTGTCTATGAGATTGCCTACTTAAAAAGACATCAAGTTGTTTGTAAACAAGGACATCAAGATAAGATGGCAGCAACATCACAATAATCAACATCAAAGCGAGCAACGCCATTAGCAACGGAAGAAGGCAACGCACCCGCATGTGGCGAATGCAAGAGGAAGCTTGTTGACAACACAAAGGTGGAACAAAGTTGCAAGCTCAAGCAGAGCCACTTGTGATGAAAGCAACTTTGGAGATTGAGGCTTTGAGGTGACGACGCGACAAGATGATCGCGTGAGGGTAGAGAATGTAACAGAGAAGGAGTTGCATGTGATGAAGCAACAACTCAAGGAAGAACAAGAACTGCATAGACGAGAGAATGAGTTGCAACAGGAATAGGTATAGTAGGGGGCACAACATGTACTCACAAATGAAACTACACCCGTACAAGTTATAGATCCATCTCAGTAGCTGGCATGGAGAAAACATGGTGAGAAGTGTTGTTGATTGCATGCAAAGGAATTCAACAGCATGCATGTCATTGTGCACATGCATGCGATCTAACCCATTTGGCACACTCACAGAGGAAAAGACAAGAAGAATGTATGACTGGAGCTGAACATGCAGTTGATAGTTGATGCGTATGACCACCATCACACATTGGAAGATCAACACAGACACTATGCATCAGTGTGTTGCCGGTTCGGTCACACCCAGGAATACCATGTGCATATTAGCAGACGAGTTGGATGGAGGAGCCACACCAATGCACCGGGATGCAACGAAGGCAAGAGTTCGCTTCAACAAGATCTCACCATGGAGCGCATGCACACCATCACAGACGACCAAGCTTGGCATCAACTCACCACCTTCACCATCACAAGCATGTCAAAGAGTTCATCTCATCACAACGGACCAAGTGCCAATGATGTCTTGCATGGCTTGCTCAAGCTATTTTGTCTCACATGGGCACATGTGCATTGTAATGTAACGTCTTGTCAAGTGGTAGTTCAAGTGTTGATAGTTGGATGTAATAGTCATAGAGTAGATGAAGAGTCATGAGGGTAGATGAATTGTCACAAAGGGGAATGTCAAGGGTCACCCCACCCTTTGCTATAAATAGAACCTCATAAATCATTGTAGATTCTTTTGGTAAGCCAAGCTTCTGATAGGAATATCTTAGAGAGAGCTTAGACAATATTGATAAGAGCCTTGGATTCTCCACTATGCATAACTAGTATATCTCTTTGGAGGAGCAGGTAGTTGTGGCTGTAACATTCTGCTATTGGAGCTAGTGGTTAGACATGGATGTATTGTATGACTGGAACTTACACTTATTAATATAACAGATCCAACACGTTTCATGCATATGTTGTATTTTATTCTATGCTATTTGGTTTACTCTAAATGATATATATATTTGTTTACTTACGCATGCATGTATGGAATTTTCTGTGTATGTATGTATGAATCTTTCTAAAATGTGTTGTTGGTTTAACCATCACTTTGGATTGCTAGCTAACTTGCCTTCCATGTTGTGATGCATCTTTGCTCGTGTGTCCCCTTCTTAAATCCGTTCTATCACAGGTTTTCAAGGGACGTACTCATCCCAACCCCATGTGTTTGAACCTCTCATGCACCTTCCTTGGCTTGCTACAGCAGTCACACCCTTGCTACCAACAGAGACATCTTACTTTCCTCTATGCAAAATCACGGTCAAGGCATTATCATACGACCCACTACTGGGACTCCTACACCAAACGATCTAAGATCTAATTGGGACTTCTTACCGGGGAGATCCCCGTACAAGTTGGCGGGTCCAACACCGTCAATGTTTTGGCCCTAGAAGGAGGGCCAGATGACAAGTTGAGCCCTCACATATGTTTTGAATCTCTACATATCTATCATGACTAACTGTAGAGTTGCTCTTCTGGAGTGTATGTCTTATGGAAACAACTTCATTATCTTGGAAAAGCTCTCGGATAACTTGTCACATAAAACATTTGATGGTGGAGGCCATGTAGCCTTGGTTAGGCATGCTGTCGGATTTGTAGGCTCATGCGAAAGACATGGAATCTTTGAAGAGTACATGACCTACGCGCTGTTCGTCTACACACTTCGAGGGCACCCCATGCACTAGTGTGCCACATTACCCGAAAAATCTATTCATTCTCTTGTTCATCTGGTCGCAAAGATAGAATGTGCTTTCAATCACTTTAGCCATAAAGCACTCGATCAAGAAATTCTAAAATTAAGAAAATCACCCGATGAATCTGTTGATCAATTTTACACACGCTTTTGTAATCTTGCATACTGATTACCCGAAGATGAAATTGATTGGGAATTTCTTTATGGAAGATCTGAGTATCTTCTTCGCATATCCAAACCTTGCTTAGCACACTTTGGTGATGGAGTTACGCAATCACAGGCAGACATAGTTGCTATCACAAGTGACTCTCTTCCTTCACCTCATCAAATAACTCTACCACCACGAAGTGTTGTGGGAGATCTTGCACACACATCTGTTGAACTATCACATCCTCCCACCCCACCTACTCTTGATATCTGCATAGATTTGGCTTGCAAGCCTATTGGTTGTCACGTGGATTTGTTCCCTCAACCTCCGTCCCCGCATTTTGTTGATCCTTCAGATTGTACTGTCTTGTGTTCTTCCATTCCGGACTCCTCACCTGCTGTGAACGAGGGTCAAGTTATCGACGAAATTGGTGTTATGAAGCCAACCTACGCCATCATTCATGATGAGTGTGTGCAGGAATCTAAAGAATAACCCGTGGTGAAGGATGACTCCCTTCCAGCTGCGCCTCATCCGCTTTATCCTAACATCCCTTCTGATTCTACCACTGCTGATTTCCCCTGTGAAAACCCATTTTCGGATGTTTCTACTTCTGATCATTCACAGGACATGTCAGATGTCAGTTTGTCATCATAGTGCAGAGAGGACACATCTTCCTTTGAAAATACATCCAATCTATCATCTGTCATTTCTGAAAACACAGAGGGTGAACATCTTTGCTTCTCATCTACCCCTCTGCCTGATTCATTAAATCACGAGGATGCCGAAAAACATCCTGAATTTTCTTATCTTGGTTGTCGTGATCTCTCTACTTCTTCATATGACCACAATGTTGATTTAATCATTTTTAATATATCTAAGACATTGGTCTACGATGATATATCTGTCAACGAAGTCGAAACCCTGCAGACTGTCGAGGCACTTCAACCTGAGCTGATGGTTATGTTAGGCCCTCATTGTCTTGACGTTGGTTTCACTTCTAGTTAGGAAATTGTTGAACACTGAAGGTTCCTCATCACTCTCTGCTTTGCATTGAAGGTCAACCAAACACCTAGATTTCGCTTCCTCCACTTGAACTACATGATCCCATCGCTCATGCGTTGAGGGAAACTTACACATCAAGAACACATGCACAATGTAAGTGGTCTACCTTTCTCATGTTTCCTTGCATGTCACAGTCAAGAGAATGCATACATTCGACATCTGCATGTAGAGTAGCACAACACCATGGCAGCTCCACAAAATACATGTCACACACTTTCACTCATCTTTGTTCTGTGGTCGCTTGTAAGCTCGGAGTGTATCTGTCTTCATCGTTATATCTTTCATGCTTTCTGGTTTGTGCAACTGCGATGTTCGCAAACCATGCCTTCACTAACACGGGTCAACCAATGCGCCGATGGTTGCATTGGAAGTATCACTTCATGTGAGATGACCCATGCACTATTAGCTTAGGAGTAGGAGTAGTGTTTGCTTTTGAGCTGTTTGCTTGCATGCATGTTTGCTTCTTTCTTTGTGTGTTTGTTTGTTTTCTTACTCACTTTGCTTCTGCATTTTCTTCTGCTTCTTTCTTTGATTTTTGGTTTGTTTGCTTATTATTGTCCGTAGGTTAGTTTCGCATGGACCGTGTGCAACTCTTGAAACAATTTGGGTAAAGTACAAGAGGACTTGTACAACTATCAACATTTGGTTATCTTTTGTCCACTCTCTTATGTAAGAACTTGTTGTCTTTGGTCCATGATATATCAATGGAAAATACGTACTATTTGAAGTGAACCTTAGTGAAAACACAATGCTTGCATGCTAACTAGTATCACCTACTCTAGTCAGTTGTTTTTGGGTTAATCCTTGTCAGCTCAATAGAGTAAGGTGAGGGGGAAAACCTTAACAAGAACGTTAGATGTCCATATAAACTACTTCTCTAAAGGAACAACCTCTTCTTCTCTCAATAATTCGGAATCCCTCTTCTACCTCTGAAATGAATAAGTGCTATGCACATTTATGAAGATGAAAAATGAAAAAAATGAAAAAGTGAAAAAAGTTAGAAAAAATGAAAAATCAATAATGCGAAAGAAGAGAAAGGCTTCATGCACAAAGAGGTGATGCAAGTAACTCCACCAGGGTACTGGCTAGGCTCGCTGGCAGCAGAGCCATGCTTGAGGTGTTCCCATGTGACTCTGCCGGGGTACTATCTAGGCTTGTTGGCAGCGGAGCAACACCAGAGATGAAACTAAGACTTTGAAGACTATATTGCGCGTGCATCATATACACCTCAACCCCAATTGAAACAACTGTGTTGGATTGGCTTGGAATGTGTGTCGACCAACCAAGGGCTTGGCAGATCCTACATCTTACAATCAAGCAGTGTGGAAACCAAGATGAACTGAGAACTGAACAATACTTTGAGAGGTGTTAGAGTTGCTTTTCACCAACAAGGCCCATTTAGAGAGCTGGAATTCTACAAGTGTGTCGCCAAGTGTTGTAGCAGCTACAACCACCCTCCAAAATTTTGTGTTAGCTTTGTTTTGGAGCCTCCCTACCAACCTTTCACAACAACATGTCTCGTCTGGTCAAGTATACAAGATTCAATCATTTTCTTGTAGAATGACAATTTGTCCATCAAATCTTGTTGCATCCCCCTCATAGGTTGTTTCATCGGACTTAGTCTAGCTGCAGGCTAAGCAGTTCCCTTAAGAAATTGCACAATTCTAGAGGGAAACCAGCCTTCCCTCTAGAAATTGCAGAATTTTATCTGGCAGCCAACCTTCCCTCCATAAATTACACACTTATGTCTAGTAGCCTACCGGGCTCCAGAATTGGAAAATCTGCATGTCATTGTTCACTGAGAAAATTGCGCAATTCCTCCGAGCAGGGATACTCAGCCTAGAAATTGTGCAATTCTGGGCAACATTCAGCTGCTCAGCCTAGAAATTGCGCAATCCCTCTGGGCAGCTAGCCCAACTCCCTCCCAGAAATGTGCATTTTTTCCTCCCAACTCAGCAAACTGTTGCATGTGTAGTTGAGTTGAGCAGTTCCCTTCGAGATTGAGAAAAACTAATTTTCATGCATGGGCTATTCCTCCCAAGGCAGCATGCAAAGACATCCCTTGATTCAGGGGTCCATTTTTAGCAGGTGGAGGTTACATGTAAGGATCATCTCAGAAACCTCCCGCCAAGTGTCGCTTTTCCTAGATTTGTGGCATGCGTGTCACACCCTCGATCTTATCAAAACTCATCAACTGGACACTGCAGAGCTCATTCCTCACATCGACCTTGCAACTCTGGCATCCCACATTGCATCTAGGATTTGTTGACACATTCAACTCAGTTGTCTTGGGGTAAGCCCGTTGCTCATGACTTGCGTCGCGTTTCAGTCGCTTTTTGTGTTTCGCCTTGTGTGAGCACTATCTGCTTGATTTCTGTGAGCACTTGTTGTCGTTTGCATGCATACTAGCTTGTAATAGCACCGTTTCAGTTTTATTTTGCATCTCACTGCTGTCGCATGCATGAAACTGTTTTGCATGGACGGTTGTCATTGCAGTGACTCGCTTCACACACATGCATGCTTTCACGTTTTCCGAATCCTGCACTTTCTTTTTTCATGAATGATCATTCACTCTTGTTTGCACTCATCTCATCATGCTTTCACACTTCTCATGTTTTCAGTCACCTGTCGGCCGGATTGGGCTGCCTTGGCCTGGACCGTGCCTTGCCCGGCTAGCACTGCACATTTCCAGAAACAAAGTCTAGCTAGGTAATGAACTCCAGGCTTGCATTGCACAATTATTAGAGGTAGTGTCCTGTTGGCCCCAAAAACTACATAATGTAGTTTGGTGGTTGCATTTACTGTTGACTGAAATTGCGCATTGCGCAATTTCAGTCCTTAGCAGGCCAGGCTAGACTGTGCATTGTGCAGTTCCAATAGTCCATCATCCTCCTGATAGCGCGGACTGTGCCTTGCACAATTTTGGCAGTTAGTCTCCCGACCTGCCGACAGAAATTGTGCAACCTTCATGATCAGTCACACAAGTATGCTGCAAGTTGGTTCTCAAGTTTGTTTTGGTTTTTGACTGATAAATTGCTTTCCATGAGTGTTTCCACGTCTCCAGGTATCATAGGTGTTCATATGCCTCTTAGTATCACAAGTACAATGGCCTTCAGGAGAGCAGAGTCAAAGGATACTGCTGAGAGCACAACGTGGGTTGTAGCCAAGCATGTGTCTATGAGCTTGCCTACATATGAAGGCATTAAGTTGTTCATAGACAAGGACATCAAGATAAGATGGCAGTAGCATCAAAGTGATTAGTATCAAAGCAAGCAACACCATTAGCAACAAAAGAAGGCATCACATCTGCATGCGACGAATGCAAGAGGAAACTTGTTGACAACACAAAGGCGGAACAAAGTTGCGAGCTCGATTAGATCCACTTGTGATGAAAGCAACTTTGGAGATTGAGGCTATGAGGTGACGACTCAAAAAGAATATCACATGAGAGAAGAGAACATAATAGAGAAGGAGTTGCATGTGCTAAAGCAGCAACTCAAGGAAGAACATGAACTGCATAGACGAGAGAATGAGTTGCAGGAATAGGTACAACATGGGGCACAACATGCACTCACGGATGAAACTGCACTCGTACAAGTTATAGATCCATCCTAGAAGCTGGCACATAGCATACATGGTGAGAAGTTTTGTTGATCACATGCAAGGGAATTCAACAACATGCATGTCATTATGCGCACGCATGTGATATAACCCATTTGGCACACTCACCGAGGCAAAGACAAGAAGCAAGTCCGATTGGAGTTGAACATGCACTTGACAGTTGATGCACATGACCACTAGCACACACTAGAAGATCAACACGGACACTATACATCAGGGTGTTGCCGGTTCGGCCGCACCCAAGAATACCGTGTACGTATTAGCAGACGAGTTGGATGAAGGAGCCACACCAATGCACTGGGATGAAACGAAGGCAAGAGTTTGCTTTAGCAAGATGTCACCATGGAGTGCATCCACACCATCACGGAAGACCAGGCTTGACATCAACTCACCACCTTCACCATCACAAGCAAGTCAAAGAGTTGGTCTCATTACAATGGACAGAGTGTCAATGATGTATTGCATGGCTTGCTCAAGATATTTTGTATCACATGGGCACATGTGTATTGTAATGTAACGTGTCAAGTGGAAGTTCAAGTGTCGATAGTTGGACATAACAGTCATAGAGTAGATGAAGAGTCATGAGGGATGAACTGTCACAAAGGGGAATGTCAGGGGTCACCCCACCCTTTGCTATAAATAGAACCTCATAACTCATTGTAAAGGCTTTTGGTCAGCCAAGCTTCTGATAGGACTATCTTAGAGAGATATTGGACAATATTGCAATGAGCCTTAGCTTCTCCACTGCGTAGAGCTAGTATATCTCTTTGGAGGAGTAGGTGGTTGTGGCTGTAATGTTCTGCTGTCGAAACTAGTGGTTAGAAATGGATGTATTGTATGAATGGAACTTACACTTATTAATATAACAGAGACAACATGTTTCACGCATATTTTGTATTTTATTCTATGCTATCTAGTTTACTCTAAATGATATATGTATTTGTTTGCTTACTATGCATGCATGCATGGAATTTTATGTGTATGTATGTATGAATCTTTCTAAAACGTGCTGTTGGTTTAACCATCACTTTGGATTGCTAGCTAACTTTCCTTCCATGTTGGGATGCATCTTTTCTTGTGGGTCCCCTTCTTAACTTCGTGCTATCACAGGTTTCCAAGGGACGCACTCGTCTCAACTCCTTGTGTTTGAACCTCTCATGCACCTTCCTTCGCTTGCTGCAGTTGTCACACCCCTACTACCATCATAGACATCTTACTTTCCTCTATGCGAAATCGCGGTTAAGGCATTACCGTACGACCCACTACCGGGACTCCTACACCAAATGGTCTGAGATCTAATTGGGACTTCTTACCGGGGAGATCCCCTTACATGTTGGTGGGTCCAACACCGTTAATAGGTATAAAGGCAAGTTCATAGCTCATGAACTACAAGGGAAAGGAAGAATTTTTAATTATTATCTCTGGTTTAGATCAAAATTTATTAGTGGGTTTCTTATTTTGGATAAGTCTTTTGAAGCTATCTCTTGTTGCCTCTTGAGTTGAAGTCTTTAGACCCATGTACTCTTCATATAATTTAGAACCTTCAACCTTCATTGCAATAGACTACAACCTTGATACAATTATTTTAGACCTGTGACAAGTGACAAATCTAAAGAGATTGAAAAGTTAAGATTTGGGACTTTTTTATGGAAGAAAAACTTCAACACTATTATATAACAGACCTCGGCTTTGTGGAGGAACAAAAATTTGGACCTGTGACATTCTTCAACAACTGTGGAGTAGCGTAATTTTGGCCCTATATTATTTGTCCTCTGCCACTAATTCGACCTTCTGTTACACAAAACTCGGGCTTCCTAGACTCATAATTTTGGCCTTGTTAGTAACTTGTTTTGAGCTTAAGGTAAACCAATTTGAAGGTTATTGAAGGAATACTTGACGTAGAACACAAAGACTATTTTTTTGGAGTTGCCTTGAAGACATTCATAAGCCATTTCTAAAGCAGGTTTTGAAGTAGTCTTGAGCAGAGTTTGGAATAGTTTTTATAACATGTTTTTTGAGTAGCTTTGTTGACTATTTGATTAAGCTGATTTAATTGACCTTAGGATGAAGTAGGAGCAAACTATTTGGATCAAATTGAAGATATTTTGGCTAGACCTTGAAGCCTTTGTTAGAGCAACCTTTAAGACTTATTGAAGCAAATTTGAAGTCTTTTTGATGATGTTTTGAAGCAACATCCTTTGTATCTTTTG
Source organism: Pinus taeda (assembly GCA_000404065.3). Lineage (NCBI taxonomy): Eukaryota > Viridiplantae > Streptophyta > Pinopsida > Pinales > Pinaceae > Pinus > Pinus taeda. The sequence goes on along the minus strand of APFE031212739.1, from coordinate 87,573 downwards.
AGCAGATTTGAATCTATCCTAAATACATCCTTATGCACACTTGAAGACATTTTTAAAGTCTAGGATGATTCTTAAAGTATGATATTGGAGAAGCATTTTTGGAGTAATCAATTGAAGTATATATTGAAGACCTTATTGAACTACCTTTGAGCATATTGGAGTAGACTTAAAGGCATCTAAGTGTTTTGAAGACATTTTGAAGCAAATATAGAGCAAACCATGGAGATCAATTTCATAAAATCTTGAAGACTCTGTGAAAGCAACATTTGAAGGATGTTTTAGAACATATTTGATGAGTCTTTGAGTAGAAATTTGGAGCAAATATTGTAGTTCTTCTTAAAGGAGACCTTAAAGACCAGGTTGGATCTTGGATTGATTTTTGAGGATTGGAGTCTCCATAAGAGGATGGAACTTCATTGTGACCAGGTTGGATCTTGAATTGTCGTAGAGGATTGGAGTCCTCACTATTTTTATTAATAAAATTATTTTTTTCCTATTCTACATCTCATGTTCTGGTAAAATTTAACTGGCATAGTATTGTTGGAAATACTGGGGGGGTGAATCGATATTTCTTTTCCAATTATTATTTTTTCTAGTCAAAACATTTATATTCAAAACACAAGATGAACAAAAAGAATAAATGCTTTTTTTTTTTTAATATAATCTTTGCAATAAAATAGATATAATATATATATGGTTCCAATCTGTTTCCAAGCACCAACTTGGACTTTTGTGAGGCTCCAACCTCTAGAGCACCAACTCTGTTTTGTCAAGGTACCGACCTTGGACTTAGGAGCACCAACTCCTAGGACACCAATCCTTCCAATTCTGAGGCATCAACCTCAAGGGCCCCAACCCTCTGCTATCAAGGCACCAACGTTGGATATAGTAGTACCAACTCCAAGGATACCAATCCTTCCAATTTTGAGGCACCAACACCAAGGACACGAATCCTTCCAACTCTGAGGCTCCAACCCTAAAGAATCCAACCCAATCTTGTCAAGGCATGTTTGATAGTGATTCTCTGCTCCCAAAACTCTTCTTTACTGAATTCTATCTATTTACGACTTCATTGTAGTATCCATGCTACAACATCAATGGCAACCAGTCTTCATATGAAGAAGTCTTTACAACTCTTCATACTGTCCACACATAGTCTGCAAAAGTTATCTCATGATGATATCAAATAGCCATCATAATCTATGATAATGTCTCCACATAGATTCAGTGAGTCTACTATTAGCTAGACTAAGCTTTGCATGAGAACCAACTCTTTGTTTCAAGCCTCTGTTCTACCAGTCACAGTGAATGCTTCAGGTGTGATTGCTCTCACTGTTCTCTTACACTCTAGAAACAAAATCACATATGCTTCAATGCCAGTGCTAGCTATTGCTCCCTTCAAACGATGTAAGATAAAACTTTATTTATTATATCATAGAATTGTTCTTGAGAATGCATTATGTGTGTGATTAATTCATCACAGCTCCGAGTCTTTCACAGGGTAACACAATCAACAGAGTTGCTCGTCCTTCGACTACCTCCTGTCTGGTTGGACTTTCGTCTTCCTTCTGTCCTGCTGGACCTTAAGCCTCTTTCTGTCCTACTAGACTGTCAACTTCCTTCTTTCTTCCAGTTTGCCAACAAAACACTCATAAAGTCAATTCTCTGTTTTCTTATACTAATACGCTTGACCTTTGGCTTCCCTTTCGCTCGCTTGAACTTCTGCTTCCTCTGTGCTTGCTTGACCTTTTGGCTTCCTCCTTTGATCACTTGATATTTGGCTTCTCGATCTTTGGATTTCTCTGTCTCTTCGTGTTCACCAACATTCACAGGACACGTTAATTCAGAAGAGAGGCCGAATTACAATAGAGTTACATATTAAAAAATACCAAAGAGGCCCTTTTTATGGAGGATTTCATAGGAGAGGCTATACCAATAGGGAGGACCCCCATGCCACGCCACTATCTCAATCGCAATAGGCGGTTCGGTAGTGACAACCCATATGATATGCGTGACTTCCTTGATACCCGAACGCAATATTACATAAAGGTATATTTTATGGAGCTATCGGGTCTGTGTTCATAAATCGTCGGATCTGCACATCAAAGACATCTCCACAGCGCTTTCCAATCTCCGATCTTCAATCAACCCTTCACCTCTGCGATTAACAATTAAATCGTGACCGTCGATCTGGCACTCGATCCGATGGTTGTTGCTTAGCCTGATCACCAACCAATCTGCTCGATCTCCAACATTGATCTCCTTCCATCAGATCAACGGCTGATGCCTTTTCCCGATTAATCAAATTGCATGACACTTTGTGAAAATTGATTTGGGTACGCTTGATCTGAAGATCCAAAACGATTTCGAGTGAGACACAAGCACGGAGAATATTCGCCTGATAAAGTGGTTTTTCTCTCTCCTCGACTTCTACGTGTTGAACGGTTAAAGGAATCGGGTGACTACCCTTCAATACAACTTACAACTTTTTGTCCGCCCGAAATACCACTTATGGTTTTGAGAAACCACCTCTTCACTGATTATCTTCTGCTCTCTTCCACCATGCAATGATCGTTGATCTATGAGATCCAACGGACCTTGTGCACTCTCTGTCTATTTCCTCCTTAACTTAATCTTGCTTGCTTTTGATGGACTCTGTGTTAAAACCATGGTTTTTGCCACATTTCGTTTAACACACAACATTCATATATCGATTCACTCACTTAATATTGGATCGCCATCGATCCATTCAGTGGGAATACAAATAAATACTCGGTTAAATGTTGAATGCAAATACACAGAGTAACGAGAGTCCACACCAGGCACAAGTCTTTCCCTCTCGACTCAATTACAACAATAAATTGACCTCTGTCTCAAACTCCCTCTAACACTCAACCTCTCGCTTCTCACTCAAAACCTAATCATCTCAGCTCCCTTGAATTTCCGCTCTTCTCTGGTTTGATATGGATCCTATGTTAACTCCTCTGATACTCTGCAATACTCATGGCTTGGATGGCTTGGCTTTCCTCTTGGCTTCTCCTCATGGCTTTGCTCCTTGGCGTCTTGCTCTTGTTTCTTCACAGATATGCTCTGCTTCTCCTTGGCTTCATATCATCATTTATTATCCTAGAATATTTCCATATTGACATACTCCTGTTGCTTCATGGATCTACTCTACTTGGCTTCACATCATTGTTTACTGTCCAAAATATTGCCATATTGACATCAATGACAACCTATATTAACAATCTCCCCCTTTGTTATTGATGGCAATATTCTTCTTCTCCCTCCCTTTGACATCAATGGAAAAGGAGTGCACAAGGACTCCCCCTATTGAACTGCTACTCTTCTTCATGAATAGTAGATCTTCATGGGTCTGTTACTCCCCCTGTCATAGTGCTCTTCTTTTTACTCAAGATAGAAGGATTGCTGCAAGTAGCACATTATCCCCTCTTCATGTCTCAGAACTACTTTATCATGGCTTCAACAATACTTAAGTTTTGTTAGATGCTTCCAACTGCTCTTGCTTCATACTTCATTCCCATATGTATGTGTTTGTTTGAAGTTTGCGTTTATTTGTGTCCATAATTTACCTGTTCTCACATTCAATCCCTGAGTCGACACATAAACTTCTATAATAACATAAACATGGTTATTTGCCCTATTTCTGTAGTATTAGATGACATTCTCTCTTGTTCCAATTTCTACTTAGTAATCAAGTGGAAAACATCTTCAACACCAGTCCAAAGAATAGTTAAGAGATCAAGTTCTTCAATGGAGTGCTCCTAAGAAATGATCTTTATCAATGAATGATTGTTAATATACCTCAACAAGTATTTCATAAGGACCCTTTCACTAATGGCTTCTGCAGTAATGATCAAGAATCACATGCTCCCCCTAACTGTATGCATCATCTCTTTTGTTAGAATCTTCCTATCAAATGCTCAGAATGTCGAAGATCAGGTCAACAACATGTGTTTGGCTGGAGAGTTCAAGGGAATTTTAGATTGTATTTTCCTCCTTCTCCATACTTGTATAACTTTCTTCTTTTTCATGGTTCTAGCTTGTGTAAGATCCCAAGTTAGGTTACAATCACGTGCCATATGACTAATGTTATGACACTTGAAGCATTCTACATTGTTCATGAATAAGAATTCATGATTTCTTCTTGCAAAATTGTTCCTTGGAGATTGTTGGGGACCATAATATCTATCTTTATGATATGGTTGGGGACCATAACATCTATCTTTATGATATTCTTTACAATATTTTGCCATGTGACCAAGGTTTGTACAAGAATAACAATAACCAAGAAATAAACTTTGGTACCTGGGAGATGGAGATTTCCTTGATGTACTTCTGAAGTCTTTCTGTCTTGAGATCCTTTGATGATAACCATTGCTTCTAGCATCCTTGACATTATCTACATTTCTTCTTGGAGCAGGATTTCTTCCATTGTTGCCTTGATTTTTCTCCTTGCCTTTGCTGGAACAGGGAGCATCACCATTTCTTTCTGGCTTCTTCACATCCCTTTTGTTTGAAGGATTATCATTCTTGTTTGAGGATTCACTTGAATACCAGAGACCTGATTTATCAAATAGACATATTTGATGGCTGAGCATTTCATCCAAGGCTTGAGAGCTCTTCAAGGTTTTGTTCATCCCTTCAACCTTTTTCCTGAGGAAGACAATCTCTTCTTCCAATATTTCACACTCATTATTCTTCTTAACAAGTTGTTTCTCAATTTATTCCTTGATATGAGTAGCTTCATTTGCTTCTATTTTAAGGGAGATGATATCTGACTTCATTTTGAAGATTTCTTCATTTTCCTTTGCTAGACTGCTCTCCATTTCTTCCTTGATCCTTGTAGCTTTACATGTTTCGGCCTTGAGAAGTTTGATGTTAGATTTTAATTTGAAAATTTCTTCATCCTTTGCTTTTAGTTGACATATCATTGTGTTTCTTTCCTTTTTTGCTTCATCAACTTATTCTTCTATGATTTCCAATGCTCCACTGTCTTCTTAGCTCCTTGTGCTAACTTTCTTGCTTCTTGTAGTTGAGATTTGAGAAAGGAGACCTCTACCTTGTACTGACCAATCTCTTCTTGAAGTTTGTTCAAGCTCTTGTGCCTTTGTTCAAGTTGACTTGACAAGGTATCTTCCTGTTTCTTTGCTTTATCCAATTGATTTGTCATGTATATGACTTCTTCATGCTTCTTTCTTTTTCTTTGATGAAATTCCTTCTTAATCTCGGCAAGCTCTTCATCCCTTTCTTGTACTTGAAGCTTGACAAGGTCAACTTTCTTCCTTGTTTGGTCTTGGTCACCAGCTAGTAGTTTCTTCTTAAGTTCCTCATTTTCCTTTTTTAGATTTATAATCTCTTCCATGGCAGTCATAAGTTGAGCGAGGAGATCTTCTACAAAATATTTTTCATTCTCTTCATCTTCTAGATATTCTTTAGCCTTGATATCATCATTTTCATTTTCAGCTTCTGTGACGGTTCTGGATTTCCTTCTTGATTTCCATCATCTTCTTGACCGATGGTCATGGTCAATGCTCCTTTTCAGTAAATGTCATGAAGTTTTTCCCATATACCCTTTGCTGATGAACATTTTTCTAAATTGTTCTTTATAGAATTAGGTAGGCAATTCAAGATTGCCTTCATTGCTTTTGCATTGTACTCCTTGGATTCTCCATGCATCATGCTATCAAAAATCATTGATTTCTAGATTTCAATGCCTTGAGTCTTTAAGAAATTCCTCATTCTTGCTTAATATATTTTAAAGTTCCCATTGAACCATGGAGCTCCTCAAATTGATTGTCTTCTATTTTAGTGGTAGATCGAGACACATCCTTAGGAGGATTGGAGACTTTCTTCCTTGACTTCGCCATTTGTGTTCTAAAGATCAACCTTCAAGCTGTTAGGCTTTGAATGAAGGTACTAGCTCTGATACCAATTGTTGGAAATATTGAGAGGGGGGGTGAATCAATATTTCTTTTCCAATTGTTATTTTTCCCAGTCAAAACATTTATATTCAGAACACAAGATGAACATCAAGAATAAATACTTTTATTAATATAATCTTTGCAATAAAATAGATACAATATATATATATATATATGGTTCCAATTTGTTGCCGAGCACCAACTTGGAATTTTGTGAGGCTCCAACCTCCACCAACTTTGTTTTTTCAAGGCACCAACCTTGGACTTAGGAACACCAACTCCCACGACACCAATCCTTCCAGTTCTGAGGCACCAACCTCAAGGGCTCCAACCCTCTGCTATCAAGGCACCAATATCAAGGGCTCCAACCCTCTGCTGTCAAGGCACCAACCTTGGATATAGGAGTACCAACTCCAAGGATACCAATCCTTCCACTTCTAAGGTCCCAACCCTAAGGACACCAATCCTTCAAATTCTGGGGCTCCAACCCCAAGGGCTCTGACCCAATCTTGTCAAGGCATGTTTGATAGTGATTCTCTATGCCCAAAACTCTTCTTTACTAAATTCTGTCTGTTTACAGCTTCACTATAGTCTCCATGCTACAACATCAATGGCACACAATCTTCATATGAAGATTTCTTTACAACTCTTCATACTATCCACATAGAGTCTTAAAAATTTATCTCATGACGATATCAAATAGCCATCATAATCTTTGATAATGTCTCCACACAACTTTAGTGAGTCTACTATTAGCTGGACTAAGTTCTGCACGAGAACCAACTCTCTGTTTCAAGCGTCTGTTCTCCCAGTCACAGTAAATGCTTCAGGCATGACTGCTTCTCACTGTTCTCTTACTTCCCAAAAACAAAATCACATATGCTTCAATGAAAGTTTTAGCTACTGCTCCCTTCAAACGATGTCATATAAAAATTTATTTATTATATTACAGAATTTTTCTTCAGAATGCATTATGTACCTGATTAATTCATCACAACTTTGAGTCTTTCACAGGGTAACACAATCAACAGAGTTTCTTGTCCTTCGACTGCCTCCTGTCTGGCTGGACCTTTGTCTTCCTTTTGTCCTGTTGGACACCTTCTGGCTTCCCTCCTCCGATCACTTTAGCTTCCGCTTCCTCTGTGCTCGCTTGACCTTTTGGCTTCCTCCTTTGATCACTTGATCTTTGACTTCCCGATCTATGGCTTCCTCTGTCTCTTCGTGTTCACCAATGTTCACAGGACAGGTTAATTCAGAAGAGAGGCTGAATTACAATAGATTTACATATTTAAAAATATCAAAGAGGCCCTTTTTAATATTCATACAATAGACTTCATTATTTACATAGGATTTCATAGGAGAGGCTGTACCAACAGGGAGGTTCCACATGCCACGTCATTATCTCAATCGCAATCGGCGGTCCGGCAGCAATAAGCCTTATGATTTGCGTGACTTCCCCGATACCTAGACACGATATTACACAAAGGTATCTTTTATGGAGCTATCAGGTTCGCGTTCATAATTCGTCGGGTCCGCAAATCAAAGAAATCTCTGTAGTGCTTTCCGATCTCCGATATTCGATCAACCCTTCACCTCTGCAATTAGCAATTAAATCACGATCGTCGATCTGGTTCTCGATCCGAAAGTTGTTTCTTAGCCTGATCACCAACCATTCCGCTCGATCTCCACCATTGATCTCCTTCCATCATATCAACGACTGATGCCTTTTCCCGATCAATCAACTTGCATGACACTTTGTGACCGTTGATCTAACGATCCAAAATGATTTTGGGTGAGACACAAGCATGGAGAATACTCACCCGATAAAGTGGTTTTTCTCTCTCCTCGGCTGCTACGTTTTGAACGATTAATGGAATTGAGTGACTACCCTTCAATATAGCTTACAAAATTTTTGTCCACTCGAAATACCACTTATGGTTTTGAGAAACCACCTCTTCGCTGATTATCTTCTACGCTCTTCCACCATGTGATGACTGTTGATCTATGAGATCCAATGGATCCTGTGCACTCTCCATTTGTTTCCTACTTAACTTAATCTCTCTTGCTTTGGATTGACTCTGTGTTAAAACCACGGTTTCTGCCACACTCTTTTTAACACACGACATTCATATATCGATTCATTCACTTAATATTGGATCACCATTGATCCATTCAGTGGGAATACAAAGAAATACCCAGTTAAATGTTGAACGCGGATACACAAAGTAACGAGAGTCCACACCAGGCACGAGTCTTTCCCTTTTGGCTCAATTACAACAATAAATTGACCTCTGTCTCAAACCCCCTCTAACACTCAACCTCTCGCTTCTCACTTAAAACCTAATCATCTCATCTCCCTTGACTTTCCGCTCTTCTTTGGTCTGATATGGCTCCTCTGTTAACTCCTCTGATACTCTGCAACACTCATGGCTTGGCTGGATTGCTTTCCTCTAGTTTCTCCTCATGGCTTTGCTCCTTGGCTTCTTACTCCTATTTCTTCACTGATCTGCTCTGCTTCTCCTTGGATTCATATCATCATTTAGTATCCTAGAATATTTCCATATTGACATACTCCTGTTGCTTCATGGATCTGCTCTACTTGGCTTCACATCATTGTTTACTGTCTATAAAATTTTTCCATATTGACATCAATGACAACCTAGATTAACAAGTATATTTATTGTAAGAAATATTGATTCATCCCCCCTCTCAGTATTTATAACAATTGGTATCAAAGCAAATTCCTTCAAGCACAACCTAATAGCTGGAAGGTAGATCCTATGAACACAAATGTCAAAGTCATGAATGAAAGGCTCCAAAACTTTTGAAGATATCTCTTCCTCAGTCATGAAATCACATGTAAATCAGGTTGGAAAATATCCATTTCTCAATGGAAAAAATTATGTGTCATGGAGAAATAGAGTAGAGTACTATTTGATGGCTCTAGGATATGAGGTATGGGAATCAATTGTTATTGGAAACGTAAATACATAGGAGTCAAAAGAATACAAAACAAAATCAATGAAGATAAGTCTATTAGATTATGTAAAAGGAAAGATGGGTCAATGTTCGTCAGCCAAAAGTCTTAGGGAAAAGCTGCAAAAGATTCATGCAGAAGAATCTACCCATGTGACATTTGATCGAGAACTAGAATATGTAGAGCAACAAAGTGATGAAGAATCAAAGGAGATAGATGAAGGCACCAAGAGTATAAAATACTATGAATATAAAGAAAACTCCTAAGTAGAAGCCAAAGTGGACCTTAAAGCAGAACCAATGACTGCTTTAAAAGAAATAAGTAGATTAACTACAAAAAATAAAGAGCTTGAAGAGAAGAATCAAGACCTTGACCATACAATGGAAGAAGTTGTTTTGTTAAGGCTCCAAGAAGAAGAAAGACCTAAGAACTTTAGAAATCTTGAATAAACATTTCATCAACAAGGAAGGAGACATTGATAAGTTAACTCCTTAAAAGTTCAACTAGAAGAAGAAAAGAGAGAAGAATAAGTAATGATGATCCAAATGATGAAAGAAAAGGAAGAATGCAAGAAATTTTAAGGAGAGATTGTATCTTTGAGAAATGAAGTCGGTAAGATATACACGAATTTGAAGATTACACAAGTATTGGATAACATCCTCAATTGCCAAAGATCATCATTTGACAAACCAGGTCTTGGCTATACAGGTGAGATTTCATGCAAAGATGATTAAATCCCTAAATCACCTAAAATAAAAGTCAAGATAAAACCTAAGATCCATATTCTTCAGGGCTCTAGTCCCCAGTGAAAGTAAGAAAGGAAATGAAGATGATTTTGAAAGAACCACTTCACCAAGAATCTATACAGATGATTTCAAGGGATTCATACACAATGCAAGCAACAATAAGGATCAACAAAGGTATGAGGCTACTCCAAGGCAAAACAAATTCAAAACATCGTCAAGAGAATGCTATTCATCTAGGTACATAGAATTTTTCTCTAGTTATTTTTATTTTTGCACTAGCTTCGGTCATAAAGCTAGAGATTGTAAAGCATACTACAGGGATGATTGGAAATGTTATCATCAAAATACTAGAAGAAAGATTGCAAGTACACAAAGAAAAAATCCCCAATGGCCATTACAACTTAGTTGCACCACTATTTATGTTGAAAGTAGAATTCTATCAATGTCACAATTTTGAACATATGGCGCGAGACTACATAAGTGGCATGAAATGGGATCCTAAGCAAATTAAAGATCAAGAGTTATCTAGAAATCCTACCAAGGTTTGGAGAAGAAAACAAGAAGAGATAGAGATTGAAGAACATGACTTGGTCTTGCGTGCTCAATGCACAAACTGTTAAAACACCTTTAAGGCTAAGTTCTTCAAGGAAAAAATTACTAGGTTTTGCAAGAAGCAAGCAAATTTCTTGCGAGGATCACTGAATTCAAGCCACTACAAAACTATGAAGATAAATACAAGTAGAAGACAATCCAACTTTAAAAAAAAATTATTCTTTTGAGGCAGAAAATAAGATGTTTAGGGATAGGAATCAACGATTATTTCACAATCGCCCATACCTACAAAAGAAGGTAACTAAATAATTTCTCTTTTCTACTTCTAGTATTGAAAAGTGTTTGGATCCTAGTCAATATAAAGTACATAAATTTTTTTGCATTAGAGTTTACAATGTCAAATTGTAACCCAAGTGTTCAAGTATACAAAACCTTTAGATACCTCACCATTATCATAAAAGTGGATTGTTATACAATATGTGTATGATAAATGGCTTCAAAGTGAAAAGAGGACTAATGTAGAACTCACCACCAAATAAAACAGTTCCCGAACCAAAGGGTTATCCATGAATTTTTTATGAAGAACCACTAGCAATTGCATCAATTTTAATGAGAATTCTTTTGACATTGGAGATAGTAACACCTTGGAAGGTAGAAGAATTGCAAGAAAAACTACAGAATGTTCTTATTCTAAGACATCAAAGTAGAAAATAGAAGGAAATTGGTTGCCGCAAAATTGGTTGGTATTGATTTGAAACTTTACAAACTTCGAAAGACGGGGAAGCATCTATATCTTTTGGAGAGGATTACATTTTGCAAGTGGGGCTATGTTACCTGGATGCTAGAATTAGGGAAGGGAATAGAAGCTAATAATTTGCAGGTTTTTTATGGAAGGACATTTGCAACAAAGTTAAATTTGAATGAACTAGGAGCTTGTGAACTGTTGGTCAAATATTACTTTATTTTTGGATGAGAAGCCTGACATTGTCTTCATCTAGCCATCTATTGAGAATAATAGCATTGTGAAAGAATTTTGGACAAGACTATGTGAAATCATTTTCTTTGTACTCTTGAGTAGTTTTCTTGATGATATGGATGCTTATAATTTTGGCAGTCTCTTGATCAATCTTATTCTAGAAACTTGGGGGAGATCTAAAAAATAATGGCTACTCAATGGATAGCATATCAAATGTTGATACAATTATTAGAAATGAACAATACAATCTCGACCTGTATCACTCAAAATCTCTCTGGTTACATTTTCAAGATATGTTAGATTTTATGCATCTTAGTTGTCAAGAAGATGGATCACTTGATAAGAAAGTACTGAGGAAGAATCTAAGAAAGAGCCATTTAATTTTATACCGTAAAAGAGAAATTTATTGAGAGAGAATTCGTGATAATGAACAAGGAGAATTTTCTTGATTGACTGACTCTATTGAGTATTACTATGAATATGAGATTAAGGCATACTAGAAAGTTGTCCCATTAAGTCCAATTAAAAAGATCTTTGGCAGTGGCTCTTCCTTAGTCCATAGTAGTAATACTTCCTTCTGTTTGAACAATGTTACTCCAATTAAAATCAAGTCCCATGAGATTGAGGGCATGTACTTGATTTGAATTTCATCTAATTATCTTTTGGAGACACCTCTTGATTAGTCCTTCTGTTATAACTTCTTTTTGTCTATGCAATTTATTTTTTATTTCATATAGTTTTCAAAAAAGAAGAAGTTAATTTTCTCATGCACTTTGTAATAAAAGTGAGCGTATGTTAAATGCCTCTTTAGTTTGATTTTGGCGCGAAAGTTTTATTTAAAAGTTTATTTTTATTATTATTAAAAAATAAAATGTCGTCAAAGAAGTTATCATTCAAGCAACTTTTGACTCTTTCAATTGTCATCGCTCAAATCAACGAGCAATAAAGTATTGTGGCTCCCCCACACTCCTGACCATTAATGAGGGGGGAGGGGGGTCTGCAAAATTTTATTTCACTTACCGCACGACGTGATGTGTCAAATTTTCAACAATTCCAAGACCCCCCTCCATAAACCACTTACCGCTACCCCGCCACAAACCATCTCCACCCTCCACCATCACTCCCACCATTTTCACACCTTGCCACCATTTCTGTAAAACTGACCTCTACTACATGTTCCGATAATTTATCTATTTGACTGCTAAATTTTTAAATCCATCCCCCAATTGTTCCGATTTTCATTTAATGACGCACCTATAGTGTCTATTCGAATAATAGCTATTCAAACCCATTTATAAATTCAAATTCATTCCTATCAAGGGCATTGTTCCTCAGTTTGCTAATGATCGCCAAAGTACTCAGTAACGCCAAATCTCCAGATTGCAGCAAATAACCAGTGCTACCAGTCACCAGTTTACCGGGTAATCTGTTTGGTTTATTTTCAAAATGGCCAATCAAAAGGGTGAATCCAAAGATTCTATTTAAATCCCAATCCTACCTCTCGTGACCAATTTAGAGGAATTCCCTCTGGTTGATATCCAATTTAAAATCATAGAGACCCCGTGTGAATTTGACCTTTATGAGCTACATAATTGGGCATTTCAAGAGTTCGACGATGCAAGCGATGAATTCATTTTCTAGGAGTCCATGTTTTCCCAATTCATTTCTCCTAAAACTCATCATTTCCCTAAATTTGTGACTTGGTATGAAATCCACTACTTACCAAGTCAAAGAGCCATAATTTCCCGAAATAATGAAATTTTATTTTCCATAACCCCATAATCAATTTTCCAGGCTTTGCAGATAAACCCTCAGGATTCTCTTCATCCTTTTTTAGTTGATTCCTTTATGGAAATCTATCAAAAAATTACCTTTCAACAACGATCTCATACTTTCGTGTCATTTTTACCTAAAAACTCAGAATTTCATCAAACCAATCCACCATATTCCTCTGTTATCTTTCCAGAAATATCAAGACAAGTTATCTCTATGGTCTGTTTTCTTTTAGGTTAGAAAAATGATCAATGTGTTGATGAAGTAATTCTAGGATTTTTGTCAGTGTTTTTGTATGGAAAAAAACCCTAAGACCTTTTTAATTTTAGCAAGTTTATATCAGATGTCATCCATGAACAATTTTTAAAATTCAGTGCTAAAGGATATTTTAAGAATCAATCAATATTGGTATATTTATTTTTCTATTACCATTTAGAAAGATTCAAAATCCCACTATTCATAGGGAAGACCGTAGTCTGTCATCCATTGGACTTCTTCGGTCATAAAAAATCCAGAAGAGTATTCTTTCAGTGATTTTGTTGATCGGTTTTTATACCTGTCATTGTGTCTCCTTAGAAATGATGTAGTTCCAATAATATCCATAGAAATCAAAAGTATCTTGCATCTAAGTGAACAATCAAAAGTGCGAAATTGGTACCTTTATCAACATTTTACAAAAATCAGAGTTTATGGTTGTGAATAAGCCCCATATAAACTTCCAATTTTTGTACCTATGAGGATTTTTTCCTATAGAGTTCATTAGGCAGAGGTTGAACATGGATGAAATTCATTTTGTGTCTAGGAAACAGAAGGCCCAATTTAAGTTTAAAGAATAAGTTGGCCCATTCATAGTCAATAGTAGAGAAACATAAAAGGAAGTTGGGAATTTATGGAGACAAATGAAATTCAAGCTAAATTTCAGCTAGCCTTATGACCCTCTGTGAGTAATTTCATCCATGAGAATTGAATAGAATTCCGATCCTTATACTGACATATAAAAACCAGAAATTGAGCAGTATGTAGATCAAGAGGTATGGGAAGAAAACACCTTGCAAGAAGTTGAGGAGAAAATTTCCATTCAGATAACTCTAGAGACTCCAAGATTAAAGGAAAAAAAATTAAAAAGACCAAGTGAGAGTATGTCTCCTACAAGTTCAGGTTTTATACCAACATAATTTCAAGTCTTTAAAATGATAAAATCAATGAATGTAGAAGAATAATGACTAGAGATAAGAAATCTAGATAAATATACTACAATTATAATGTCAAGCGAGTATGTGTATTCACTACAACAAGATGAAGAAACAATTCTTGACTCCCTTGCTTCCCCTCTTCAGGACAACAAAGTATTTTCACAAGATTCAAAGAAATGAAGAAGAAGAATGAAGCACTGAAGACTTCTACCTATTCTGAGTTTTGGAAGCAATCCTTTACCACTCAAACCAGATTTTTATCTGCACTAGACCCTAACAGAGGACAATTCCAATTGGCATTTCTTGAGCCAAAGGTTTCATTTCCTAAAAGTGCAGAGGATTACAAAACTTTTATATGTTCTTTCGATATAAAGCATATTCATCGAATAGATCAAATTGATTTACATAAACAAGAAAGTGAGATGATTTAGTCCTCCTTGACAAGTTATGCTATGGTAGCTTCAGAGTTGCAAGCTTCTCTAAACAATACCCATTCTTAGCTTAAGCTAGAAAAGATGTCCTCATTAGCTAAAGATACAAGGATAAAATGATTTGAATATTTGGTAATAAAATTAGGATTAGATCCTAATGATGTTATGATACTGAAGAAATTATTAAGAGCAAAAATGAAGATATTCATGCATTATGGAAGTAGCTGAAATTACCAACAATAGAGCATTCTCAAAGTTAGGAAGTGGGACAATTAGAGAAAAAATTAAAATCTTTTATGTTCAGTTGTTGAACAAAATATTAAAATTCAAAATATGGAAGCAGAAATGGAGAAACTCTCAAAGTAGAAGAAACAACAGATGAGTGAAAAAATTTATGCAATACAAACATAATCAACTAGTGAGGAAGCCACTAAATAGTTGTCAAAAGCTATGGGATATTTGTCCTTAAGAAATGTTGAAATAGATAAATTACAGGAATCATTGCAAAGGATGGAGGGAAATAAACTTAAGGAATATAATGCATATATCTCAGAGGTGCAGAAGAATTTCAAGCTAACTAAACAACTTGAGAAGTACACAGATGAATCAACTAGTGTACAAACATTAGCTGAAGCAAAAGAGAAAATATGAATTTGTTGAAGAATGTAACTAGTTTTGGTCTTCATAATTGTATTTGAGTCATAATGAAATGTATTTATGAAAAGAATGAAAAATAAATTATTATTATTATTATGACTTATTAAAGCATGAATTTCATGCTTGTGTCACCATTTTATAGGTCAATGTCACCACTGAGAATTTCTAGGTTTTATATTGAGTCATTAGAGTCATTGTCCATTTTATGAGACCCTTGTTGGGCTTTTGAATCATTTAAAAACAATTTTTATTGAGTCAAATAAGTCATTTGTCACCTCCACACCAAGTTGTCCCTTTCCTGATCAAGTCAGCCTACATAAGGGTAATCCGACCCACAAAAGAGGCTATAAATGAAGAGCAGTTCGATTCATTTGAATATTATCACACACAAGTTCAATATTCAAGAAAGGGAAGCAAAAGAATATGAAATTGCAGAAGAAGTAAAATGAGATTTGTTGGAGAAGAAAATCAAAGTTTCTGGGTGATCTCTCTCTCTCTCTCTCACGTGTGAATTTACTGGGCTATTGCTGGAAGGTCGAAGTCTCTGCTACTGCATCAAGGTCGAAATTCTGCTGCTGCTTCTAGGTTGAAGTGATGCTGCTTCTAGGTCAAATATTTATTATTTCTACTAGTTCAAAGTTATCTTGCTATAAGATCGAAGTTCTAGGTCAAAGTTGTTGGAAGTTTATCATATGAAAAAGAAGGGAAGGGATGACTTGGTGATTTTAGGAAGTTTTTGTCTAGGTAAAAGAGTCTTGGATTATCTCATGAAACTATTGAAAGAAGATTTGTTGACTGGGTTTTCCCCTAGATAGAGTTTTTTCCCTAGTTGTCCACCTAAATTTGGCATCTTTGATCTTCATGTTATGGTTTTGGTAATTGCTTGATGAACTAAGATAAAATAAGAACACAAGAAATTTAATAAGAACATAATAATATCACAAGTAATTATCAACATAAAGAAGATCTTTTTGCCTTTCTGATTTTCCAACATGGTATCAGAGCTAAGGTGAAGAAGAAGGAAAAAGGTATGCTGAAGATATATTGAAAGTAAAATAAGAAGTTTTAAGAAGTTGAATGAGGGTCGTCAAGATAATATGAGGAGACAAGCCTAGTATCTTCAAGAACCATGTCTAAATCATTGAAGGGAGAAAACAAACTACAAGGATCCTCCAACTACAAGGCATGGAAAAAGAGGATAGATATGATCCTCGAGAACAATAAAGTCTTGGATCTAGTCAAAGGAAAAGTAAAGAAGCCCACAAATGAATTAAGTGATGCAAAAAAGGCAAAGTTTAGAGAAACAAAGATATTGTCCATGACCCTAATAGTGGATGGAATAAATGATAACCTCATCTCATATATATCCAACATAGATTCCGCTCAAGAGATGTACGAGGCCTTATCCAAATTGTTCACAATCAAGAATATTGGTCAAATTGCAAGTCTTAAGAATGAGCTAAGAACTATGAAAATGACAAATGATGACATTGTGGCATCCTTCTTTGTAAGGATAGCTAGAATCAAAGATGAGATCCAAGCAATAAATTAAATAGTACCTGAAAAAGAGCTTGTAATCACTACACTTCTAGGATTACCAACATCTTGGAGTTCCTTTGCATCAAGAATCAACAGTTGGAAGGACACTCCTACATTCAAACAATTATGGAATGCATGTAGTCAAGAAGAAGTCATAATTTCTTTAGTAAGAAACAAAGAGAATGAAGAGGAGAAAATTTCAAATGCCTATTCGGCACATCACAAGAACAAAGGAAACCTTCAAGAATTCCAAAGGGCCAAGAAAAAAGATAGACCTATCCAAGATTGAATGCTACAATTATCACAACATGGGTCACTATAGAAGTGATTGTCCTGACAATCCTATGAATAAAAAGAGAAACAAATATCAAGCAAATGTTTCCGAAGAAGGATCTCCAAAGAAGAACAAGACCAAAGAATCATAAATAAAGGACTTACACTACTAAGTCTTATACTCTAAATTTTTGAATTATTTTCCTTTATGCTTTGATTTCTAGTACTTGTAGGTTTAACATGCTTTGGAAAAGCATTTTTGAATTATTTTGATAAAGTTATAGGTATCCCTCGAGATTGGATTGAGATGGAGCCCTCACCATTTTTCAAAGATAAGTATCTTATTCATTGTATTATCCTTTTATATTTGGTTTCCTTCTCTTATCTATATGAGTTTGTACTAGATGCTAATAGTACCATTTCTTTTTATATTTTTGTTGTTTAGGAAAGGCTTGCTAAATGTTCAGGGGCTATGGAGAAGACCTCACAAGACAAAGCATGATAGAAGTTATATTGGAATTAATATCCTATAAGATTTGTCTGGAAAACAACTCAAAGGTATGTCTTAGACCATAAGCTTTGTTCTCTTCATGATAAAGGTATATTCATTCATTCTAATAAATCAGCTTTACATTACTAACAAGTGTTATGTCTAAGACCTTTGAATCATAAAGATTCTTATCTGTGTGATTAATCATTAGATTGAATTTACCCTTATTAAAATAATCATGTTTGTGGAACCATAAAAGGTTCTTTGTAAAAACCTAATGCGAGGGTATGTCAATACTAATGTGAAAAACCCTAGTCTACTTAAGGTTACTGATGAAATCTAGAAAAATACCATTCTTTTGATGTTTGGGTTTTGATGGTAATGACATTTTTGGAGTTTTAGTATTGTTATGGAAACTATAGACCTTTTGGCTTTGGTAAATTAGGGTTTATGAGCAAAACCCTTATAATATCTAGAGTAAGCACCTAGGAATGAAACCCTAGGTGCATGTTTGTCCATCTGATCAAAACCCTAGTCCAATGAAGATTGTTATATGTAAGACTTTAAATATATTGATATTTGTGTCTTGGGCTTACCTAATGGATATTGATCTGCTTGTGAATGATTATCCTAGATATCTATATGTGTAAATTCTAGGGTTTGTAACAAAGTCCTAGTAGAAGTTTGATATTCTAGGATATGGTGCTATTGTTTCAAAATGTAATGACAAATTCAAGTGTTTACAAAAATTTTGAAACCTTAGATTGTGTTGTGATTGGTTTTGATTGTTGATATCTAAGGCTTAGTGTTTCAAATATGGAATCTAAGATTTACATTAAATCATAGTAGAAGTATAACATATAAATTTTGAAAATTGTTAAATGCATTGTGTTGTTGCTCAGATTGTATAGGCACCATGCCAACTGCGTAGGGCAGGGGTTGTCACTTTGATCCCTGCCCACTCCATTCTAGCTGTCTCCCAACGAGAGGCTATGGGGGGTAGTCCCTATGGAATGAGGTGAAGGAAAACAAGTTAGGAACCAAATTGTTTGGGAGACATGCATGAGTGGTTAAATTTAGTAATATTAATGATTATATTAGATTTTAACTATGAGACCAGTGCCTTAATGGAGTCACAATTCTTACTTATGGTAATTTGACACCAAGTGACCAGATTGAAACTCGTTGCTTTAATGATTAAGTATCCTATATGATGTGCAAGTCCTAGGATCTATGTGAGATGCAATGATATGGGTTTATTTTAATTATATTCCTAGTCTAAGTATGGCCTTCCCTTTAACTTTTTTGAAGCTGAGCTTCGAGGTAGGTTTTGGGAAGGAGGCCAACAGGAAGTAGGTTAGAGCTTGATTAACAATACCTTCTGTTGTGCTCCTATCACCCGATGCGCCCAACACTGTAAATACTGTGGATTTGATGACTAAAAGGTCATCGTGTTAACCACTGAAGAGTTTCCAATCCCCTCAAGCTAGGTGAGAAGGGTTTCCCTAGATTTCTATCAACCTAGCTTATGCTAGGAGGTAAGTTTTAATGCAAGCTAGATATAGAATGCTTATGCAAGAGATTATGAGTGAGATTATATTGAATTAAGATTTTTTATGTTACTTAAGTACTTAGTGTGAATTAGGTTATAGTGAGAGAACTTACCAATGATGAGATGCCAATCTTGAACAAAATAAATCGCTTTAAAGACACTTGTGCAAAATTTCAACAAATTATCAGAAGATGTAAAATGCCAATTTTTCAACAATGTTCGATACCACTTTAAGATAAACTAATCACCATTAAATATAGCCAAATGAAAAATTAGACGCCAAGATTTAGAGTGATTACCAAAAACAAAGATGCCAATTAGATTCCAAATATCGCAAGATCAGATCTAGAGCTTAAATGTAGGAGTGCTTTAGGTGCCAAATTCTAGAAATTTTACAAACTTAGAGTAAACCACACAATTGTTAAATCTCAACAGTCAAATCAACAGTAGTACTTCAAAAAATTTCAATGCTTATTAATGTTATGACAACAGTAGAAAATCACTCTAAATTATAAAATTTTCCCAACATATGAAGTACAAAACTTTCCAATGACTAGCAGAAGTAAATTTATGAGTCTATCTTACTTTATGAGATGTATTCAGTAACATTTCAGACTTGTAATAAGTTATTACAATATTAAATTGACCCATAGATCAGCAAGGTAGAGATGTCAGAAACAATGCCCAAAGACATTCCAGTTATAGGAGAGCTATTTATGATCGCGATAGATTCGATTTTCTCTTTCATTGTGGTCATCCAATCATCTTGATCTTTCACATTAATTGTTTAGGTTTCATATCCAAATTGATCATTGAATTCAGATGAATCATTTGCACTACCCATAGGGGTAGTCTCACTTCAAAAATCACGCAAAAATATACCCAAAAATAGTAAAATTCACCAAACTTGAAAAAAATCAATTTTTAAGGTTTTTAGAGTGTGATTTAGAAAATTTCATATCTGATCTATTTACTACAACAATGAATAATTGACATATCAACAAGCTAATGCAGTTACAATCAATGCCAAAATTGCCTAGAAATAGAAACATTTACCAGAAACTGAAAATTTCAAGTTTTAGACCCTTATTAAGTGTATGCTTCAAAAGTTTTAGATATGAAAACTTCAAATATGCAGTAAATTCCAGGAAGCATAAAAGTTAGATTTAGGCTAGATCTGGGATGCCCAAGTGGCCAAAATTTATGAAAATGAAGATTTTGCAATTATAAACAATTTTGACCATGTAGCATGTGATTTCAGGGCTTAATTGTTATTTATTTGACTGCTGTAATAAATCAAAGATAAAACTAGGGTTTAGTGGTCAAACCCTAGGCCCAAGGCCTTGATGATTACTAGTTCAAATTTGCCAAAATTTCTCCAATCTACTTGGCACTTGAAAACAAAAGATTTGAGCCAAAATTGTCGCAAAACAAATTGTTAGAGATAAAATGCCAATAATTTGAAGAAATCCTTGTTTGCAATGAGATCTAACCCTTGTAGGGCTTATGGCCTTCTTAATGATTGAAAATATATCCCAAACACTACTCATTTAGGTTGGGTAAGGGCTAGGGCTTTCAAAAAATGGGGTTTTTCCCCAATTTGAAAATAAACACCCGACAAAAATAACTTGAAAACCCTAGATGCCTAGGGTTTCTGAGGTCTCTAATGCCAATTTCTTCCTCAATCTGGAAACAAATTTAGAATAGAAATACAAAATTTAAATTTCAAAACCCCGAAACCCCAAATACTGTAAAAAAATTCAAAGCCCCAAAACCCCAAATATATATAAAAGTACTAAAAATCCCCAAAACCCAAGTTAGAAAAAATAATTTACAAGTTAGATTTACAAAATTATTCAGAAGATATACAAATATAAAAGGGTTTTATTTTTTTTTTTTAAATTTTTGAGAAAAATATTTTTATGGAGTGTTTTCTTTTGAAGAATGGCTTAAAATACTTTAGAAACCCCAATGTATACTATAGCTTTAGCGAATATTTAATCCACCATATAAATATTTGGAATCCAAGCAACAATGATTCTTGCCTAAGTTTGTGAACTTGGAGGCCAAGGATTGAAGTACTTGCAAACACTATGAATTTATCTCAAAATAATTTGTTAGATCACATGGGGAATCAAACCACCTAAAGTTAGACGAAAATATCAATAGTATGGTTCTATCTCAATCTAATGAAAAAATAAATCTTACTATTATTCAACAAGACATAGAGATGCCTGTAGTCAGCACATACCACAAACCAATAAGAAAGAACACCTTGAATTTCACCCCAAAGTTTTTATTATGATTGAAAAACTAGTTCTCAGTGGGACAATACTTACAAAGTTGCTTCAGCAGAAATTTTCTAGCCAGAGATCAAGATGTTAGAGACTAAAATGACTCTCTAATTCGTAGATAAATCCTCCAAATGGAAAAATAACTAGGAGTTTCTTTGATCCTTGTCAAAATAGATCTTTTAATCTTGACCCCTGATTTTTTTATCTTTTATTTTTGAGCATTTTCGAATTTATCATTTGATTCCATTTTAATTAGCTAAAAATTAATTATTTTGAGGTAATTTCCTAAAAAAATTGACTTTGACTTAACCACCAAGGTCCAAGGGTCAAAATTTTCTTGAAATATACAATATTCCCCAGTGGAGGACCTTTAAAAATTGACTCTTTTAAGACCCATGGATTTTTCCATTTGGAGAATTTATTTTGCTAAGATAATTTAAATTTGACTATGATTATTTAATTTTATGGCTTAGGATTTAATTTTCTTTTTCTAGAAAAATTAATTAATTTACACATTAGGGGATTTAATTATTTTTCTAACCCTTTAATACACAAGATTTTTCAATTACAAGACTTAAAGAGGGAATGCACATTTGGCTTAGACCCTCAAGATACATAACCCATCTGCGACGCAATATGATCTAGTAAACCAAGTTATTTATACTAAAATAATTAAGCCAACTAGCTAAAATTATTCCCAAACCTCTTTTATACTAGACTCGACTAAATTTCACCCTAGCTTCGGGGTTTATGTTGGAGGGAAAAAAACGTTTCTGATTAGCTGTGTAGAAACACAGGTAATCAACAAGGCTAAAAAACCTCCTAGGATGGAATTCGTCATTAAAATTATAGGCTTACCTAGGTTGTTACATAGACTCAAGGTTTTACTAAGATCATTTACATTACATAACTTGCAGAATGGGACAACCATGGCACATGGACTACTGATATGTGATCTGATTGTGTTGGAAAAAAATTTGTACTTCCGCTTCCCTGGAACTTTGGCAATTTGAGTGCAACACATTGTAGAATTGTACTTGTTTGAATTTCTTCTAGGGTTTACAATATATCATAGTAGAGTCTGTCATATCTCTAAAAGTAATATTGAGGCCCTAGATATAATGAGACTGATATCTTGATTGAGTTACTGATGTGATCTAGGGTCTATATAAGATCTGACCTGCAAATATATAAGAATAGAAAATATGCCAGAAATAACAAGATCTGAATATATAAATGCTTCTCTTTATTAATCAAAACCCTTGAGTTAGGGCAACACCATACAACCACTCCTGAATGAAGGAGAACACTCCACAAGCCATATGTTTGTTAATACTATAATCCTTCACATCTCTCAATGGGGAGTCTCTAGCCTCTATATATGCTTCATACATACAATACCATGGGTCTATCAACACCATATATCTAATACAATGGGCTTATCACATTATTGCTAACTACTTGTGGTCCCTTACATGATGCAGGTTAACCACTTTATTTATTAACTATGACCCATCCCATTATTACATTATTCCCTTGGGTACCTCCCTCTGTATCACATAATATCCCTCCTAGGTATACTACAGAGTCAAGGTTTTACTAAGATCATTTACATTACATAACTTGCAGAATAGGACATCCATGACACATGGATTTTTGATATGTGATCCGATTGTGTTGAAAAAAATTGTACTTCAGCTTCCCTGGAACTTTGGAAATTTCAGTGCAACACATTTTATAATTGTAGTTGTTTGAATTGCTTCTAGGGCTTGAAATATATCATAGTAGAGTTTGTCATATCTCTGAAAGTAATATTGAGGCCCTAGATATAATGAGATTGATATCTTGATTGAGTTACTAATGTGATTTAGGGTTTATAACCAAACCCGAGCAAGAAGTTGAAGTTTAGAAGTATGTGTCTCTTTTTGATTATGAACCTAAGTAAGTTTGGGTATTTTATATCTAAAATCTAATTCTTCCATGATTCTAATATAGTTAAATTCATGCTTCTATATATGTATTTGGTTGTACTTGCAGGTACATAATCTTCAAGATGTTGAACATATTCCTTGATTTGATTGATAAGCATGATGAAGGAAGTCATATGAATGATAATGATTAAGATGAATTTGATAAGAAGGATTAAAGCCATGAAAGATTCTCCAATGTCATAGAAAGTAGTTTATCTCCCTAAGTTAAGAGGGATCCTAGATAAAAGAAAGGGTATATCTCCAAAGTTGAGAGGGAGGACATATTATAGTAATGATGGATACCTTGAAAAATAATTTGGATAATGCATTTTGAGGTGCCGCTGAAACAAGGAAAGAAAGACCTGGTTGTAGAATATGTTGTTGCATGTGAAGGAAGCTATATGGTTAAGAAATTTGCTGTCAATATTTGTTTGGAAAGACTATAAGTCCTACTATGATTAATTGAGTCAATCAAGGCAACATCAATATGTCTGAAGACCCTAAAGGTTTGTGTTTACTTATGTATATTTGAAAATTTTGTTACTGATTGGGGTTGTGTTTGTATAGGTAAATCTCTCAGAGTTTTGGAAACATGTTTTGCATGTTTGATGTTACCTATCTGTTCGATCGGGAGAGATTTGATGTTACCGATTTGAATAATTGGGAGTGTTGAGGCATTGTGTGTAATACATAATGTATGGGAGGATATTTAACCAACCTGTGTGTTGATGTCTAGTTACCAAAGTAGGGAGGGTGGCATTGGTCATAGAGCTCTGACCTTTCATTACACACCTAGTTCCTTGGGTTGATGAGTATCAAGTAAGCCTGATGGTACCTTGAATGGTTGAAAGATTTAGTCCATATTAGTCCCACCTAGATAGATTTCCCTGGGTAGAAATCTAGTCCATGGCATCGTGCATGCCTAAAATATTCATGGTTCATGTTTTTTGAGATCTTCCTTGTACTTGTATACAATTGTGTAGTTATGAATACCTCCCTAGTTAAAAGGGAGTGTGGAAGAATGTAACTAGTTTCAATCTTCATAATTGTATTTGAGTCATAATGAAATGTATTTATCAAAATAAATAAAAACAAATTATTACTATTATTATTATGACTTATTAAAGCACAATTTTCATGCTTGGGTCATCATTTTATAGGTCAATGTCCCCATTGAGGATTTCTAGGTGATGAGCCCCAAAAATGGGTAACTTATTGGGCTCATTATTGCTTATTATTCTCGATTAATCCACCATTCTTCATAGTTTATGCATGCTTTTGAGTATATTTATGTTAATTGAATGAATGAGAATAGTCACTTGACCATGTAGTCTAATACGTGGTTATTGCAGATTTTTGGATAACTTTTGGACCAAGGTCAAGCATTTATGAGCCAGTTGACAGCCAAACATCAGGGAACAAGGCTGAGGATTTGTAGGAAGGGTGTCTCCTGCACTAAATGGTCCCTTCCTCGAATTCTCCACCATCAGCTCGGAGTTCAGCAGGCCACCAAAGATGACTTCCCAAGGGCAGTCGAGCAGATTTTTTGTAAAATGACTGATTACTTGCTGTTTGAGCAGCCAAGCCCCTTGAGTTAAGGAGGGCTGTTGGAGATCCTCGTAGTGCATAAGAAGGAAGGCTTATAGCCTTCCTAGTTTACTTTTGGAACATTTGTATTTCGCACTTTAGTGCTGCTCTATTTTTCAGCTCATTTTGGAGCTTCTACTATAAAACATTTTTGTGACATGGTTATTTTCTGAGTAATGGAGATCGGTTTAATTTTGCATCAGCTCTGAGCTTCTTCTTAGGAGCATATAGCTCTTGGGGTTGGGCCCAACCCAAGTTCCAGGGCCTCCTTTGTGTACTGTTATATGTTTTTTCTGTATTTATAGAATAATTTCTACTAGTAGATTAAAATCTTACTTGGATAACTAGGTCATTTTTGATGATTTAAATAGCTTTTCATGTTCCAGATTGATTTGATAGGTTGGTAATAGAAAATATCTTCAAAAAGGTCATCAAGCAACCCTTGATCTCACCTCTCCCTCCTTGGGACCATGAGCTGAGGCCAAGGTGTCCTTGCTGCCACAAAAACACTGTTCTTGCTTCTTCATGCAATTGCTAGTGTTAGATTCTTAATTGCAAAAGTTGGTACCAGTTGTCATTACATGCTTAGATCCATTCTTGCTTGGTTTTCATAGTTGTATTACATGATTTTCTGCCAGTAAACTTCTGTCCATCATGATTTCTGGTATTTAGGTCAAATTAGGTTAAAGTAGCTAGAGCTTTGGTTTTCCTAGTCTTCGTTTGATCAGTTTTGGAAAATAATGTGCAGAGCACCTGTGATACCTCCCTGCCTACCCTTCCTCCATTAATACAACCTGCTCCGTCCTCTAACTCAAATTCTTGCCTTCATTTGCCAACCTTTTCCAACTTGACCTAACTTCCATACCTTTGTGCAACCTTGCTGCTTTCGTCCTTGAACCAAATCCAACCACCTTAATCACTCCTCAGCTTCATTCACCAGGTCCTATACCTCTTCACACCCTCATCCAACCTACATATCCACTTTTCCACCTTTATTCCACCATCAACCCTCCAAAATCCCCTTTCAGAACATCCTGTAGAACCCCTGCAGACTTCCTGTAGAAGTTCACGAGAGCAGTTTTTTCGAGATCTGAACACTGTGAAACTCTCTGGAAGGGTTCTAGGGACCCCTTAGGCCCTCTTCTCACCTTCCAAACCTCCTACAAGTGCCCTCTCCATTTAATTTCATCAATCAACGTCTGCACAGTAAAAAACAATCAAAACACATGCAAAATAATTCTACAAGATCACTCAAAAATACAAAAAGATGTTCCTTTTCAGATTTCACTTCAGAAGTAGCTTAGAAACATGCACTTAACCTTCCCAAGAGTCAATGGCATCCCTTTCTGTAGCTTTCATCCTTTTCCTTGCACCAGTAGGGTTAGTCGGTAAAATTAGGGTTTGCTAGGGTTTGCATTTCCTTTCTGTTTTTCACTTCTTTCTGCAAGTAGATTAGCCTCTGTTGAGTTAGCTTTTGTCCATCATATTTAAAAGCTTCTTCTCAGAGCTCATAGAAGTTGGCTTAAGCTCCTAGTAGAATTGTGCCAGCTGATCAAGTGACAACCTGCGACAAGAGCTAGTACTTGTGCATATAGCACCGTCGCTTCCAAGTTTGTTACGAACTACCGTGTTGATAAAAGTAAAGAAGGGAGTCTCAGGAGTTGCAACATTATTGCTGCAATACTAACGCCCACCATCTTTTTGGCGCTGTTGCCAGGGAAGCGTTAGAGTTTTGGTGATTGCTGCTTTTCTTCTATTTCCTACTGCAACCTTTTGTTAAGTAGTTTATTTCAGCAAGAGTAGAGTAATTGTTTCATTTCCATTTTGCAATTTCATTTCCGCAAAAGTAGATTAGACATTCCCTGCTTTCCTAGACTAGCATTTCAATTCTGCAAGCGTAGATTAGCATTTCAATTCCGCAATTTTAATTCTGCAAGTGTAGATTAGCATTTCAATTCTGCAAGCGTAGTTTAGCATTTCATTCCTGCAATTTCATTTCAACAACATAGATTAGTCATTTCCTGCTTTTATTTCAATTCCAGATTTTCATTTCAGCAAGATAGATTTTAGTTAGTTGCAGTTCAATCTATTTTAGTTTTGTAGGTACAAGCAGAAAAAAACAAAAATTAGCCAAAAATATTCCCTTTCATGCCTCGTAGGAACATAGACAAATAAGGAAAATTCTTACCCAACACCCCCACTACATCACTGAGTCACCCTTCTCTCTTCTTCGGTGGTAGTGATCCAGAAGAACCTATAGGTGAACCTCCAGAGATATATGAAGATCCTATAATAGAAGAAGAGCAAGAGAACATTCCTCTTGAGACCATGGCTGAACACAGAAACAGTATGGGGGATGAGGAAAGAATAGAAGGTGCCTTTCCCATCCGAGAGACCAATGGGGTCCCTCAGCTTGACCTCACTTCCATGGATTGACCACTGAAGACCTTGATACCTTCTTGTTTTAGTTTGCTGTCCTTTGTCGAACTTATGACTATGCAGAAGACGAGCAAAAGTTGAAACTCTTTCCCTCTACTCTCAAGGATATAGCCCTACACTAGTTCATTGGGTTACCTGGAAACAATATCACAACTTGGGCTCAAATGCAGCAAGCCTTTAATGAAAAATACCGGGACTACTGTAGGTCAAGGGAAACGAAGGGAGAAATCTTTCGGGTGACAATGGGAGGTGATGAATCTTTAGAAGACTATGAAGAAAGGTTCCAACTTAGTTATAAAAGGGCTAGGTGCACACTTGACCTTGAATCTCTGAAGCTAGTTCTGCTCCGAGGAGTCCTTGAAGACCTTCTAGATACCCTCCATTTGCTTGTTGGCGGAGACATATACCAACTACCTTATGAGGAAATAAAGACTGTGTTTAGAAACCACTCTAGGGCAATCCGAAAAAGAGGTAGGGGGAATCCACTTCCAGCCAGTGCCACCTTCTCCAAACATGAGTTTAAAAATCAGATGGAAGACCTTAAAAGTGAGGTGAGACAGACCATTGCCATGCAATTGGATACTTTCTGAATCCAACAGAAGAAAGAGGAAGCTGAGAGGGCTTTGGCCATCTTTTGTCCCATATGCACAAGGAAGTAGCCTAAGAACGAGTGTCCATTGCACTCAGTAGAGGTATGTTTCATTTGTGAAGAAGACCACCCTACAAACCAATGCCCAACCTTACCCGGACTTAAAGCCATGTACCAAGCGGCCGAGGGAGCCATTGAACCACTCTACTTCCTCAACCAAAGGAGGCCGCATGGATCTAGACCTTACCAGGAGGGGATGCAAGGGACATCCCAAAATTATTACCACCCCAACCAATCCGCTCATATACCTTCTTGGGGTCCCCCTGCTCATCCTTCCTGGCCGGCATCTCCTCCTTTGTCTTATCCATCTCAATACGATACTCAACCTATTGCTCATTCATTTCACTCTCATGTTTAGCCACAACCTTAGTGGAATGCACCTCAGCCGGGGTGGAGGCCCCAATACAACTCTCCTCCCACTATTTTGCCTCCACCACCTGCTCAACCACAACCATTACCTTTTGCTCCTCCAAGACAACCCCATATGCCTGCTCAACTAGACCCAAACCCTAATAACAGACAGGCCCAACAGGTATATACTAGAGAGACAACATGCCCTACCTATGCTGTGGAGATTCAAGAAATCAACCTACAATTTGGGAAGGTCCTTCCAGATCGTCAACCTCCTCCTCCAGAGGATGAGGAAGAGAAACGAATGTGAACCCAAAGCCATTCCACCCTTTCCTGAGAGACTAACGATAACCATGCAACCAAACCCAAAGGAGACTGAACTTTTGGGAGAACTTAAATAGTTGTGTGTGAAAATATCACTTCTCCAGGCCATAAAAGATGTACCAATCTACAACAAATTGATCAAGGAGAAATGTTTCAGGCACCCAGGCAGGCGCAAGAGAGATACCCCAACTATCAATGTCATAGGACAACTGTCTGATCTGATGTTGGGACAAGTAATCTGTCCAAAATATTTGGACCCTAGGAGTCCTGTAGTTGATGTCCACATCAATGGCACCATAACCCCCACACCTTGATTGATCTAGGGGCTACCATTAATGTGATGACCAAGGACACTATGCTCAAACTTAACCTTCAGGGTTCCCTAATAAAGACCTCGACAGTACTGTAGTTAGCATACTGCTTCACTGTGACTCCCAAAGGGATTGTGGAGGATGTCATGGTCTCTGTTGATTCTTGGGAATACCCTGCAGACTTCTTGGTCCTTTAGCCAAAGGAAAAACTCAGTGGATATCTCCCTCATTTTGGAAATGCCTTGGTTAGCTACTACGGATGCTTACATCAGTTGTTGAGCTAGGAGCATCACCATCAAGAATGGGCCTATGTCCAAGCAGCTAGTCCTATATCATCCTTCCCAACCTCTGCTAGAACATGACTTACCTCTCTGGTTGGAGGAGGGAGATGAGGATGAAGTCTACTATACACCAGTGTGCACAGTGGAAGCCACTTGGGGAGGCCCTCAAACCGAGGATGACCTAATTGAGAATTTGATTCAAAATCAACCTCCAAGTGTGCTGCCATTGGAGGAGTTGGTGGAAGGTACCTAAGCCAGCACTGTAGTAGACCTCTGTGTGGCTGATCCGACCTCTCCGAGAGTTAAGAATGTGGAATTTGGCCCTGAAAGAACCTTGAAGATCAGCTCATCCCTATCCCCTTCTCAGGAAAAGGAGCTGTGTAGCCTTCTGAACCGCCATTTGGATGCTTTTTCTTGGAGCTATAAGGAAATGAAAGGAGTCCACCCTTCAGTCTGTACCCATCACATTTACATTAAAGAGGATTGTAAACCAGTCAGGTAGCCTCAGAGGAGAATGAATCCAGCCCTTAAGGACATTGTTAAAGAGGAATTGCAAAAGTTGCTGGATGCAGGATTCATCTACCCCATCTCTGACAACGAATGGGTTTCTCCTCTGGTGCTTGTGCCCAAGAAAAATGGAAAGTGGAGAATCTGTGTAGATTATCGAGAACTTAACAAAGCCACCAAGAAGGACCATTTCCTTTTGCCTTTCATAGATCAAGTGTTAGATGGGTTGGCAGGGAAGAAGTTCTTTTCTTTCCTAGATGGGTTCAGTGGGTATAATCCGATCCAAATTAGCCTGGAAGACCAAGATAAGACCACTTTCACTTATCCATGGGGTATCTTTGCCTACCGGGTCCTTCCCTTTGGTCTATGTAACGCCCCTTCCACTTTCCAAAGAGCAGTACTAAGCATATTTGCTGAGCTAGTTCATGATTCGGTGGAAATATATATGGATGACTTTACTCCTTACGGGTCCAACTTCCAAGAAGCATTGACTAACCTCAGAAAAGTTTTAACGAAGTGTATTGAAATGAACCTATCCCTCAGTCCTGAAAAATGTGAATTCCTGATGATTGAAGGGACCGTGCTAGGTCATACCATTTCTCAACAAGGATTACAGGTGGACCCTACAAAATAGCTATCATCCAAAGGTTCTGCCTCCTCAAAAGGTAAGAGATGTTCGGAGTTTTCTAGGCTTAGCAGGATATTATAGAAGATTCATTAAAGATTTCAGTAAGCTAGCCTTGCCATTGTTCGGTCTTTTGGGGAAAGATGTTGAGTTTATATGGACTAACAACTGTCAAGAGGCTCTGGATGAGTTGAAAGATAAGCTGGTAACTGCCCCGATCTTGAGAGGTCCAAACTGGGCCCTACCTTTCCACATCCACACTGATGCCTCGAACAAAGCCATAGGGGCAACGTTAGGACAAGTTGAAGAGAAGCTACCATATTCCATATACTTTGTCAGCAAAAACCTGTCCAAGGCATATTTAAACTATACTGTGACCGAAAAAGAGCTCCTAGTTGTAGTCCATTCCCTAAACAAGTTTAGACACTACATCACTGGTTATCAAACATTTGTACACACTGATCATGCTGCGATTAGGTATCTGATGAATAAACCTGATGTAAATGATCATATCATTAAATGGTTACTGTTATTGTAGCAATTTGATTTGACCATTGTTGACAAGCCAGGCAAGGAAAATGTTGTTTCCGATTTTCTGTCTAGATTAGATTTTCCTGCAGGTGAAGAAGGGATGGTAGATGATCAAATGCTAGATGAACACCTTTTTGCTATTTTAGTACTCTCTCCATGGTTTTCTGATATAGCAAATTACTTGGTTTTAGCATAGTTCCCTCCACACCTATCCTCAAAAGAGAAGAGAAAAATTGTGAGGAAAAGTGCCCCATTCACTTGGATTAGGGGCAACCTGTTCAAACTTGGCCCAGATCAGATCTTAAGGCGTTGCGTCAGGGAGGAGGAAGTTTTTGACATCCTCCTAACCTGTCATGATGGACCGTGTGGAGGTCACTTTGCAACAAAAATGACCGCCTTCAAAATTCTACAGGTAGGCTATTATTGGCCCACTGTTCATCAAGATGTCAGAAGATACATTAGCAAAAGTGACCGGTGTCAAAGGATGGGGAAACCAACTCTGAGGGATGAAATGCCCCTCCAACCTCAAGTGACTTTCGAGCCATTTGAGAAGTGGGGCATGGACTTTGTGGGTCCTATCAATCTTCCTTCAAAGCAAAAGTCTTACATCATTGTGTGCACAGACTACCTGAAAAAGTAGGCAGAGATAAAGGCAATCAAGGCAACGATAGAAGAAAAAGTGGCTGAGTTTTTGAGGGGAAATATCTTCTTCAAGTTTGGCTACCCAAGAGAATTAGTCACAGATCAAGGAAGTCAGTTCACCTCTAACTTGATTGAAGACCTGCTTGCACATCACAAGATCAAGCACAGAACCTCCACCCCTTATCATCTGCAAGAAAATGGGCAGGTGGAGGTCACTAATAGGGCTTTGGAAGAGATTTTGACTAAAGTGGTGAGCAGCAGCAAAAAAGATTGGGCAGATCGCTTTGTTGAGGCCACCTGGGCCTACAACACCACTTGGAAAACTACAACAGGTTCACACCTTATGAGCTGGTCTATGGGAAGAAGGCTTTGTTGTCTTTAGAATTCAAGTACAACACATTGAGGTTCGCAGCTCAGCTGGACCTAGAACTTAGCCATGCATAGCAAGAAAGATTACTACAGCTGAATGGATTGGATGAACAGAGAATGCAGACCCTCCTCCACTCAGAAGTGGTCCAACTCCAGAGAAAGATATGGCATGACCGACACCTTAACAAAAATCAATTTCAACCACGAGATTGGGCGCTGTTATATGACTCAAGATACAAGGATTTCAAGGGTAAGCTGAGGACAAGGTGCTGGGACCATATACAGTGGAAAAATGAAACGACAATGGTTCAGTCCTTATTAGGACCATTGATGAAGAAGCCATCCCTATGCTCGTAAACAGGCATCGATTGAAAATCTACAGGAAGCCCCTTTCTAAGCAGGAGTTCGTTGAAACATTGGATAAATCAGTGTTGGTAGTGGAGTAGGGCCCTGTCTCTACTCCAACCACACCTTGATCATTTAAAGAAAAATGAAGAAGAAAAAAGAAAAAATAGAAAAAGAATAAAAATATCCTTGGGTGAAAACCTCTTAGAGGCGCCTGGGGCAGACAGTGAGGGTGAAAACCTCCTGGAGGCGCCCAAGCTATCTCTCTCTCTCTCTCAAAGAAAAAAGAGGAAAAAGAAAAGAAAAAGAAAAAAAATAAGAAATAGACCTAATTTATGTTGAATAATTGCAGGTTGCAGGGAAGACATTGCAGGTTAGGAGGGTTGCACAAAACAAGGATAGAGGTCAGCACCAAGCTGCAAGAATCCCTCACAAACACTTCCTCCATGACCACTCCCCTTTCCTAAGATTTGATCACATTCTTGTTAAGATTTCACCTTCTACAAGAAGTTGTGGGCCTTCTACAGGAAGTTCTATATCTTCTACAGGAAGTTCTATGTATTCTACAAGAAGATCCTGTAGAACCTTCAGACATGCCATAATTGATCTTGGGAGAGAATCCGAAGGTTGGAATCTACCTGTTAGGCCTATAAACACCCTTGTTTCCGTCCATCACCATATGTCACCCTGTTTCATCTCTTTACACCTTCGTTGCACCCAGCCTGTTATTTGTTCCTGCACAGCCGCACAAAAGACCCTGTTTTCCTCATACTTCCAGCAAGAACTTTTAGTGACAAATCAAGTAGTAGTGTCTCGCTCACCATACCTATCAATCTCCATCTAGATTCCTCATCATTTGAATCCCTCGTCAGCAATATATCCCTGCTCGTTTTAGCTTGCATCCTAGGAGGAGAAGCAGTTACAGGACATCCTACAGGAATCCTGTAGTAGCTGATCCCTCTGGAAGACATACTCTGGAGATAGGGACAGCCGAAAACGACAAAGGAAACATGCAAAGGGCTCATCTTGAACGTGAAAATATCATCAGCAGTCGAAGCCAAGCAAAACCTGTGCATGCAGTCACAACAACTGAAGGAATGGGTTCCAAAACCCGTGCATGCAACATCAAAAAATGAAGAAATGGGTTCCAACACTCGTGCATGAAGCAGCAACAAACGAAGGAGTGGTTCCAAGACCCGAAGTCTGCATAACGCAGTCGTGACCACACAGGTAAGTGCCTAAACTCATTCGTCAATTGCATAAACTATATTTCAAAAGCTGCATGCCTATGGAAGTGGTTCGGATTGAATGGAATCAGTGGCCAGTCAACTAGCCTCCCTCGGCCAGTTACATAGCCTTGTGGGATCCGAACGAGCCCAGTTACATTCAAAATTGCCGATGAGATGTGCAACCAGCATGTGTGGAGTGTCTATTCAGGGAGAAATCGTCGGGACTGGTAGTGGTGGCGGTGGTTAACGACAGAGGGGAGGTGATGGCGGTCAAAAACACGCAGAGGAATTATGGTCGTGACGTCGGATCAACTGTTCATTCTAGCCACCTCATTCCCTCACCACGAATCATGCCGCAATTAAAAGATGCTCAGCTGAAACTCACACCACCTTATGTTCATTTTGCACTTGCAACGTCCTCGACTAGAGTACGTGTCCTCCGCTTCCAAAAATTGTTAACCAGTCGTCCTCCACTGGTTTTTCTACCTGTTTTCAAAGATATCTTGTGTATCGGGCTTGCTCAGAGGGATAGTGACATTCTACAGGAACCAGGGGGTCTTCTACAGGAAAGACTGCACAACTTTCCGGAGCAGGGAAACCTGGGATTTTTCTTCCTTGAATTTGGAGCTCCAAACGAGGTAGGCTCGAAAAAACTCCTCTATGCATGGTATGTTTTGCAAAGGTGGTGAATTGAATGACATCAGTTTGGAAAATCAGAGGAAAATCCTGCCTGTGAATTGGAAGTAAAATGTTTGCCTGTGTATTGCACTGGGTTTCCAGTTGTTTCTGCATCAATATTCTCCTCCATGTTTCCTCTTTTTAAAAAAAATTCTTTTGTAGGGAAGATATATGTAGTTGTGGGGGCCAGCCTGTGTATGAAAAATTTTGAATTTGCATATTTGTATGTGTGCTGAGAAGAAAACTTGATCTTTGTACTTTGTCTGTAGAAACAAAACTCTTCCTTTCATAAACAGACAACCGAGTTCTGGGAAACAACAGTCTTAAAACCAGGGAATTGTTGCTAATTGATATTGAACATCTAAGAAATTCCTTCATGAGTCTAGGGGGAAACCATAAACAAAATTCTCTTTTCTGATCAAAGCATAAAAAGAGCACTCTCACCATGCCAGGGGGATTCATAAGGAAAGAACCCTCAGACTCCAGAAAAATGCACGAGCAACCTGAGGTGGTGGACATTTTCACACGAGCCAATTGGATGTCCTTATTTGACAAAATTTAGGGTCACGACGAGGAGATAACTGAGGAATTTTTAATGTCCCTAAGACCTCAACCAAAGACACATGGCACAGTTAGTTTTAGGGGTTTGACCCTAGAACTTACCCCTAACCTCATTAGTAGAGTTACTAGTCTACCATTAGGGCTCCCTTGGAGCAAAGAAGAGAGGTTAGTGGGCCAAGCTACCATGAAAACATTCTTTCTGCCCAAGGAACATCCTGTAGAAGACAAAAACAGGGTGAGGAGAACCAGCTTGCCTCCTCTCTGAGGTGAAGTTAGTTTCCAAATCATGAAGTACATTACATGTGAATGAAGATTTAGCATCATCTATGGTTATCATTTCAGGTTGATGTGTGAACTAAGACATGGAATTGATTTACCTCCAGCCAAGAAACTGAGCATTCCCTATTTTCTTCTTCAGTCACTAATTGAATGTGGTAAAAAATTGAATAAAGGGATCCCAGATCAGTTGGCCCATCATGGGCTCATCAAACTATTAGTGGAAGATGCCCTACACACCTACACTGTCCCCATATCTTGGGAAATCTTACGAAACATGTCTAGGGATGACAATATTAGAATTTTGGCCGAAAATATCACCCCCATCCAGTAGTGAGGAAGGAGAACACACTGAAGAAGGTGAGAAAACCAATGGTGAAGGAACATAGGACATTCAAGAACAACAAGAACAAAAGGAAAAAAGAAAAATGGGCCAGATTGCTGAGCCTAAAACAGAGGAGGAAACAATAGCACAAACACCAAGAGAAAACATAATGCAGAGTAGAGTAGAGAGGGCTGAAAAACCCCAAATGAAGGTTGTCACAGCCAAAGCAGGCACATAGAAACAAAAGGAAAAGACACATCCTGAAATAGCAACAACACAGACAGAAATAGTTGACACAAGGACTTCTACAGGAAGCAGAGAAAAAGAACATCAAGAGGAGAAATCACCTGAGATATTGACAAGGGAGGAGCAGCTGTGCTTTCTGCCTTAAGCACACCTCCAAAACAAAAAGGGAAGAGAAAAAGGCAAACCTCCATGTACTTTAAAGCAAGGAGGAGCACATAGATCAAAGTGGGTAGACCCCAGCCTCAATCAAAGGCGCCAATTGACATTAAGGACACAACACCTAAACCGAAATAAGAGTCTCCTACAAAGATATCCATCACCTATGAACGAGGAAGCCCAAAAACCTCCACCTGGAGAGAGAAAATTAGGCTGGTGGATTCAAAGACAGCTCTACAGGAAGCTGAGACATCTCTATAGGAAACTCTAGCTAAGCTAAGGGAGATCGAGAAACTGGATGAAAAGGTGGCCAAACCATCACAAGAAGAAGAAAAGACCAAGGAAATACTGGAACCAAGCCCCCATCCTAGCTTGGGCTCATACTATAACCTGTTAGAAGCCGGAAAGATAATTCCCCAGAAATTTGTGGTGCCACTTTTCTTTGCACTGGAAGAAGAAAGGATTAGGACTCACACTTGGATGAGGATTGCCAAGTCCAAGGGTGTGGCAAACATAGGCCACTTGGAGGAACAACTCAAGGAATCAAGAAAAGCATTGGCCATGGTAAGGCATGTGGAAAGCAGTCAAAGGGCCAAACTACAGGAAGAGAATGAGCTGCTGAAATTGCACCTGTAGCTCCAGGGAAGTCATAGGGAAGATAGGCCCCCCATTTTGGGAGAACAACATCAACAGGAAAGGCCTCCAGCAAACAAAGAAACCTCTGATGAACAACAGAGGGATGACAAGCTACAAGCTGAGGTAGAGGTGCTAACAAAACAACTACAGGAGAAGGAGTCACAAGAAGCAGAGGAAATACAATTTCTAAAGCAACAGGTACAAGAGAAAGAAGCCCAACTGGCCTGCATGGCCAGCTGGGTAGTAGAAGCCTTGCAATGTAGGCAACCTACCAAGTCATATGCCTTATATCTTAAAGATCAATGGTTGCAGTTCCAGATTAACACCTTGGCCCAAAGGGGCACCATTCCATTTCAAAATTACCATCAATTCATGGCTTTGTGCGATATTAGCTCAGCAGAAGATAAGGCCAAGTTATCAAAATTATATTTACACAACTTGGCCCTTCCAAACATGAATCTGTGGGACCCCAATGCTGCATTGGGTGATGTGCAACTTATGGCCATGGCCTCTTGGTTAAATCATGAGGAAAAGAGGGCAGCAGAGATTCAGGATATTATGAATAGGAAGCTATGTGAGCCACTCATGACCATAGTAGAACCAGAGGATCCATCAGCCTTAATATATGCCCATCAGTACCTGGCCAACAACCCTCAGGTTCTACCAGATTACATTGAGCGACAAGCTCAAGCCATTGCTCACTTTGAGGACATGGAAAGACCGTTGGGGGATAACTGCATTCATGCTTGCACAAGGAGGTGGAACACACTATCCCACAGTCTAAAAATAAGAGAATACCACTCCCCAACAAGGATGAGGGAGACCTTGGCAAGAGTACCACTCTAAAAACAATCAATGAAAAATATACAGGCCAACTGGATCGGCCTAAAGTTCAGTCCTCCCTTGCTTTTAGGACTGTTGGAAGGGGTCAAAGAAGAAGAGGAGCATATGAAGTGGGAGGAAGTAGAGAGAAAAGTAGGATTTCATGACTGAGAAGAAGACATCACCTCAGAAACCTGGGATGTTAGAGAGGCAGTCAAGGCAATCAAAGATGATGAGCTAGATTAATTGCTCAGAGGATGAGCAACCCTTTTAGCAGGGGGTGATGATGAGCCCTAAAAATGGGTAACTTATTGGGCTCATTATTACTTATTATTCTCGATTAATCCACCATTATTCATAGTTTATGCATGCTTTTGAGTATATTTATTTTAATTTAATGAATGAGAATAGTCACTTGACCATGTAGTCTAATACGTGGTTATTGCATATTTTTGGACAACTTTTGGACCAAGGTCAAGCATTTATGAGCCAGTTGACAGCCAAACACGAGGGAACAAGGTTGAGGATTTGTAGGAAGGGTGTCTCCTGCACTAAATGGCCCTTTCCTAGAATTCTCCACCATCAGCTCGGAGTTCAGCATGCCACCAAAGATGACTCCCAAGGATAGCCGAGTAACTTTTTGTAAAGTGACTGATTACTTGCAGTTTGAGCAGCGAAGCCCCTTGAGTTAAGGAGGGTTATTGGAGGTCCTCATAGTGCATAAGAAGGAAGGCTTCCAGCCTTCGTAGTTTACTTTTGGAACATTTGTGATTCGCACTTTAGTGCTACTCTGTTTTTCATCTCATTTTGGAGCTTCTGCTGTAAAACATTTTTGTAACATGGTTATTTTTTGAGTAATGGAGATCAGTTTCATTTTGCATCAGCTATGAGATTCTTCTTAGGAGCTTTTAGCTCTTGGGGTTGGGCCCAACCCAAGTGCCAGGGCATCCTCTGTGTATTGTTATATGTTTTTGCTGTATTCATAGAATAATTTCTGCTAGTAGATTAAAATCTTGGTTGGTTAACTAGGTCATTTTTGATGATTTAAATAAATTTTCATGTTTTAGATTGATTTGATAGGTTGGTAACAGAAAATATCTTCGAAAAGTCCATCAAGAAACCCTTGATCTCACCCCTCCCTCCTCGGGACCATGAGCTGAGACCAAGGTGTCCTTGCTGCCACAAAACACTATTCTTGCTTCTTCATGCAATTGCTAGTGTTAGATTCTTAGTTGCAAAAGTTGGTACCAGTTGTCATTACATGCTTAGATCCATTCTTGCTTGGTTTTCATAGTTGCCTTACATGATTTTCTGCCAATTAACTTCTGTCCATCATGATTTCTGGTATTTAGGTCAAATTAGGTTAAAGTAGCTAGAGCTTTGGTTTTCCTAGTCTTTGTTTGATCATTTTTGGAAAATAACGTGCAGAGCACCTGTGATACCTCCCTGCCTACCCTTCCTCCATCAATACAACCTGCTCTGTCCTCTAACTCAGATTCTTGCCTTCATTTGCCACCTTTTTCCGACTTGACCTAATTTCCATACCTTTGTGCAACCTTGCCCCTTCCGTCCTTGAACCAAATCCAACCACCTTAATCACTCCTCAACTTCATTCACCAGGGCCTAGACCTCTTCACACCCTCCTCCAACCTCCATCTCCACTTTTCCACCTTTCTTCCACCATCAAACCTCCAAAATCCCCTTTCGGAACATCCTGTAGAACCCCTGCAGAATTCCTGTAGAAGTTCACGAGAGTAGTTTTTCGAGATCTGAACATTGTGAAACTCTCTGGAAAGGTGCTAGGGACCCCTTAGGCCCTCTTCTCACCTTCCCAACCTCCTAAAAGCACCCTCGCCATTTCCTTTCATCAATCAACCTCTGCACAGTAAAAAACAGTTAAAACACATGCAAAATAATTCTACAAGATCACTCAAAAATACAAAAAGATGTTCCTTTTCAGATTTCACTTCAGAAGTAGCTTAGACACATGCACTTAACCTTCCCAAGAGTCAATGGCATCCCTTTCTGTAGCTTTCATCCTTTTCCTTGCACTAGTAGGGTTAGTTGGTAAAACTAGGGTTTGCATTTCCTTTCCGCTTTTCGCTTCTTTCTGCAAGTAGATTAGCCTCTGTTGAGTTAGATTTCATCCATCACATTTAAAAGATTCTTCTCAGAGGTCACAAAAGTTGGCTTAAGCTCCTAGCAGACTTGTGCCAGCCGATCAAGTGACAGCCTGCGGAAAGAGCTAATACTTGTGCATATAGCACCGTCGCTTCCAAGTTTGTTACGAACTACCGGGTTGATAAAAGTAAAGAAGGGAGTCTCAGGAGTTGCAACATTATTGCTGCAATACTGGAGCCCACCACTATGTTTTATATTAAGTCATTAGAGTCATTGTCCATTTTACGAGACCCTTCTTGGGTTTTTGAATCATGTAAAAATATTTTTTATTGAGTCAAATAAGTCATTTGTCACCTCCAAATCAAGTCGACCCTTACTTGATCAAGTCGGCATACATTAGGGTAATTCAACCCATAGAATATGCTATAAATGAAGAGAAGTTCAATTCATTTGAAGATTATCACACACAAGTTCGATATTCAAGAAAGGGAAGCAAAAGAATACGAAATTCCAGAACAAGTAGAAGGAGATTTGCTGGAGAAGAAAATCGAATTTTTTGGGTTCCCTCTCTCTCACATGTGTGAATTTATTGGGATATTGCTGGAAGGTCGAAGTTTCTTCTGTTGCATCAAGGTCGAAGTTTTTTCTGCATCTAGGTCAAAATTCTGCTGTTGCTTCTAGGTCAAGGTGCTACTGCTTCGAGGTCAAAGATCTGTTACTACTACTAGTTCAAAGTTCTGTTGCTGCAAGATCAAAGTTATAGGCCAAAGTTGTTGCTGGATGGTTATCATCTGTAGAAGAAGGGAAAGGGCGACTTGGTGATTGGAGGAAGTCTATGTCTAGGTAAAAAAGTCTTGAATTATCTCATGAAACTATTGAAGGAAGAGTTGTTGACTGGGTTTTCCCGTAGATAGGGGTTTTCCCCTAGCTATCCACCTATATCTGGTGTCTTTGATATTTGTGTTATGGTTTTGGCAATTTCTTGATGAACTAAGATAAAAGAAGAACATAAGAAAGTTAATAAGAACATAATAATAACACAAGTAATTATCAACATAAATAAAATATTTCTTCCTTTATTATTTTCCAACATGATTGACATCATTTCAACCATTTCAGAACTGTGGACATCTATTGAAATAATTTTTGAATAGGAACAATTGGTACGGAAAGCAAAAGAAGCCATAATAGAAATCAAAGAAGAGATGGACCACAAACCAGGGGAAGCAACAAGAATCATCAAAGTGCTAAACTCAAAAACTAAAGAAGAACTTGAAGACTTGGGAATTGAAGACAGGACAAACACAGTCCTAGAGGTTAGAAAGGTATTAACAAAAATAAATTTAATGTTGCAGCTGGAAAAAAAATGCCAAAACTTAGAAGCTCAAATCAAGAAGTTTCACAAGTTTTTTCTATCGTCCAACAAAAAGGACTTCCATCCATAAGAGATTCTAGTGACCAATTGATTCCACTGGAAAATTACCAATATAATTTACATGACATAGCAACAAACAAATTAAAATTTGCTAAGGTAAAAGGGATCATTAGTGGTAAATATTTTTTGGAAGGTTTGGAGATTGATATATTTATTTTGCATGAGGTCCATCATATGTTTATCAATAAGCCAACTTTTGAGAAGTACACCTAAGTGGATGAAGCTTACAGGATGGTAATAAAATTTTCATGTCTAGATGATGAAAAATGGGACAAGTTCCTCAAACTTCTTGAGTGAACTGAAAGCAGGATTTCAGGTAGCAACACAGAAAAACAAGAACATAATGCAAATTTTTAGGTAATAGTACATAAAAAATTGGAGCCAAAAGAGAAATAACAGGTTTTAAGGCAAGAATTGCGACAACATCCTCAAATAGTGTGCTTCTCTACATAATCAGTTGCATAATCCATATTTTGAATTGTATTAATTAGATATATCCAAATAATTTGGATAGAACTTTAGTTTTGTAAAATATTATATTAATTTAGATATATTTTAAATACACTCTATATATACATTGTCATTCGAATTAAGAAGGGTGGAACTGTTGAGAGAGCCAAGTGACATCATTGTACTTTTCTAGATGTTTTTGAAGATAATAAAATGATTATGACTCCAGTTTTAACAATGATTGTGTTCATGTGAGTTTGCTGGTATATTCATTTCTATTTTTCATCATATGTTCAAGGAAACATAGGAGTTAGGGTAAGGCTAAGTTAATTATTAACTTCCCTGACAACCCACTGTAAAGTTATCATCATCACTCAGTTAGCTAATTAAAGAAGTTGTTTAAATTAGTACCTCTACATAATTTAATTGTTGCCTTATATCATATCTGGAATGTATATGTGCTGGTTGTAGAAATTTCTCTACAAGCATCTACTATATCTGATAAATTAAGTATTCATGATGAATATTTAATTTCATATATCTTCTTCTTTCCTCTATCAAAATAAATTGAATGTTTATATGCTTTTAGGAGTGAAAATAAGCACTTTGAAAATATCAGAAGTTTTTGGATTGTACAAGTGCAAATGGTTTGAATCATTGGTCATCCATTTAAATAAAATCCCTCACTTAGATGCTTTGGCACAATTCCTGATCCTAGAACTGTCTTCAAAGATACAACACCTTTGTAATATCCCAAATTTTGATTTTTCATTTGAGGGGATTAATGGAGTTTATTTTGGACGTGCTAAGCATAGCACAATTTTTTCATTTGGGCATTGGAGGCATTTTTGGCATATGGGACTTAGGAGAAATGGAAAATTATACCTCTAGTGGAATGTGGGGGCCATAAGAGAAGGAAATACGAGTCAATGGAGCAATTCACACTAGTGAGAAGAGAGATAGAAAGGAAGGGGTGCGAATTAGTTGAAGGTGGGGACCACAAAGGGAG
The DNA here is from genome assembly GCA_000404065.3 of Pinus taeda. Lineage (NCBI taxonomy): Eukaryota > Viridiplantae > Streptophyta > Pinopsida > Pinales > Pinaceae > Pinus > Pinus taeda. Next base: position 45,300 of record APFE031212739.1, on the reverse strand, counting down.
AGAGGACCAACAATTATAAATAGAGCTTGGAGGTCTCCATTTGGTATCTTTGATCATTTTACAATTTAACATTAGTTCTCTTGAGCTGTTTATCCAAGACAACTGTGCTGTTCAGCACAAGGAATTTCCAAGTGAGAATTCCACCCTCATTTTAGAGAACTTTGAGTGTCTCCATAGTGAGGCAATTTGGGGAGCTCAATTCAGAGTTTCCATTGGGCATATTTGCAAGTTATTTCAGCTGGTATGTTTTTCATCCACGGGACATAAGTAATTCAAATTGCTCGTGGGGAGATTAGTTACAGAAGGGCAGAACACCAGAGGATTTGAAGGGGGTTTTCCCCTAATTTAGTTGGAGATTTTATGGTGAATAACAGGGCTGAGTTGAGAGAATTCTTGGGGCCAAAATTTTACATTTCTGGAAATGAACATGTTATCACAAAAAATTGGTCATCTAACCATATCTAACTAGATGGATTGAAATACTCCATGTAAGACCAATTTTACCATAATAAGATTGCTTTCACTGTAAGAAATTACTTGATAAACCACATTTATTAAGTTATTTCTAGTTAAACCCATGGGGAATAATTAAATAAATCATTATTTATTTAATTTTCCTCTAGGAATAATTAAATAAATCATTATTTATTTAATTTTCCTCTAGGAATAATTAATTAAACCATTGTTTAACTAATATTCCTTGTCATATTTGACCCAATCACGAGAAATAATTAGATAAATCATTATTTATCTTATTTTTCTTAGTAATAATTAATTAATCATTATTTAGTTATTATTCCATGTTAAATTGACTAAATCACCTAGGAATAATTAACAAACATTATTTGTTTATTATTCTTTAACTATATTTTCGAAATCATAAATAAATTATTTATTTATTTATTTTTTCTAAATAAAAGTATTTGACCAAATTAAATATGTTTCCCTCCAGCAAAATATAATAAAATATTCCAAGTGGTTAGGTCTAGAATTTGGTTAATAATATTTTATTATTTCCCAATATTCGAGAATAACCTAATATTTTGTTATAAAATGAAGGGTTTTACATTCATTCTTCACTTTCGATTATTTTCATTGTTACACTCACTGTTGCAACTCTAATTATTATCATTGTCGCTTTCCATTTCTTTTCATTCTTGAGTTCCCTTTTGAGCTCTACACACATTTTGCTGGGTTTATACATTGTAGAGAGGAAAGACTCTACCAAGTTGAAGTGTTGAGGACAACTAAGAACCCATCCCATTTGAGGGGGACTGGTAACATTTTACCTATTCCTTTCACCAAGTGTTACATAATAAAATTACAATTTCATATTCTTGTCTTGTCCATTAGTCGTTTTGGAGTTATTATTTGCTATAGTTCTTATTTTTTTCTGTTGTATAATTGCTTTTGCCGCATGGATTTGGAAGTTTGCAGGTTTTATTTCTTATATCTATTGCAGATCTAAAGGGTTCTACATCCATTTCTGTTGTTAGGGTTGTTTATCATAAACAACTTAATGTGTGCTCTTTTCGTACACTCTCGATAATAATACACTATAACAAATGGCGACTCCACTATAGTGATTCAGAAACCTGGATGATCATCAGTTCCAACTATTAGGGATTTTCTATTTTTAATCTCTTAATGTTATTATCTAGCTTTTTAACCCTAAATAAGTCAAAATTCTAACTTCCGAGTGTTTTCTGGCCTTTTTTGTAGGTAACAGGTACCAGCTTCACTGGAGACGACAACTTTTTCTGCGACCTACCGCCCGAGAACCAAGGACCAAAAATCACACTTTTCAGCCCCAAACCTACGATATGGAGGTTCGGAGTACACTTCTTGGCCCAAAAAGTGCGATCTCCCCTGAAAACAGGTCAGTGCTTGTGATTTTAGGTTTTTCTAAGTTTTGTCTGGAATTTTTTTGGGTTTTGCCGAGATAATTGTATTGGGTTGTTTGACCATTTTCCCAACCTGTTTTAGGCCTAGATATGCTCTATTTGTCTTGTTGAAGAAGAATCAAGCCCTTAGGGTTTCATCCCGCTTCCACCTTTATAGGAAGAGTCAAGCTGAGTAGTTAGTCTAAGATTTTCAGTGCTTTCAACCATTATTTGTAGATCTGAGCCATCCTTTTATCAGATCCTTATGATAGGTTGTTGTTCATCCAAAAATACCTTTTGAGTCTTGTTTTTCCATTTGTCTTAGGGTTCCATCGTTTGCCCTAGGTTTTTCACCCTTAATCCTATCTTTCACAACACTTTTCCCTCTGGTTTATTGCTGTTTCCTACATCATTTCCAGCAGCATAGAGTCATTAGATCTCAGTCACACCGAAACTTAGATTGTGTGGCCCTTTCTAGTGTGTTTTAAGTCAGTTTTTCTACCATTTAGTCACCTTGTTTGTCAACCTAGTTTGGGTGGGATTGTATGCATAATTATTGTCCATTGTTTTAGTTTATTTATAGTTTTCAACATCTTTTTTATTTTTTCAAACAATTGACTAGGACTAATTAAAATTAATAAAATTTTTGACACACACAAGCACACCTAAAGCGAAGGGCGCTTGGTTTACACTGCCAAGCCAAGACATAAACTTAATTAATCAATCTCCCTCACAAGAGACAACAATATTTTGTTTATTACCCTTCACCATTTCCGTGTCACTAGTGGCTTGCCATCATAGCGCCACCAAGGCATCTTTCCTAGAGATTCCAAGGTCTTCAGTTTCCACTTGAACGTATCACTCCTCCCTACAGGGTCTGAGTGAATCCTTCCTCGAGTCCCCATACCGACTCTTATTCTTGTCTATCTGATTCCTCATCTGATTCCGAGTCTTCCCTCTCGCAAGTAGTCATCATGTCTGGTGCCAATGCAAGTGAGGGAAACCCACCATCTAGTGGCTCTGGTCCTACTCCTGTAGTCCCATCTAGCAGAATCACCACAAGAACTGTGACGACAAATCCTATGCTTCTTTTCATGGCTAGGTTAAGCCTTCCAGATTTCAACCAGTTGATAAATGACCTCATACACCATGATGTTGGTTGGCCAGCTATGCCAACTAAGCTTCCCTTTGAAATTCCAAAGTTTGAGGGTAATTATAGAGAGGACCGCACTAAACATGTCCAATTCTTCCACATGTGGTGTTCGTCCAAATCTATAACTAATGATTCCATTCGTCTTTTGTTATTCCAATGCATGCTCACTGGAGATGCTGCAAAGTGGTATGTTGACTAGCCTTTTGCTTCCCATTCCACTTTTGTGACTCTAGCTTAAGAGTGCCTTTCATATTTCCAGTTACCTCTTCGATATGACATAGGTATTGAATTATGGACCACATTTCGTCAAACTTCTGCCGCTCGCCTTTCTGACCATGTCCAAGAATGGCATAGAAGGAGGAGCACGTGTCATGCTCCTACATTCGAAGACCATGTTCATCTTGACTAGTTTCTTAGGTCTCTCTTAGCCCCCATAGGAAAATATGTCGAATCTCATTTTTCTCAATCCGAGGAATATGCTCTCGAGATTGCCCTAAAATATGCCCTGATTTATGCCCAATCGAGTTATGTTTATACCCTATTTCCAGTTCTCCCTAGACCCGGTGGTGCTAATGTACCGGGGGAATCTCATGCCTCTGACAGTATCATTGGATCCATTTCCTATCGATCACCATATTCCTAGTCGATCTATGTCTATCCTCATGGGGGACCGGTTCCTCCAACACTTATCCCCCTCCCCCCAACAACGTGTATTTAGGACAAAGCACCTCATGTGCATTCACCCAATCGCATTAGCAGATGCTAGGGCCAACTTTTTCTCAACCTGCTACCAAACCATTTCCCCATCCCCCTCTTACACTTATGCACCACTAAGTGCTCCAACCCCTCATCCATTAGCGCCGCAATATCCCACACCTCCTCAACCTCTCCCACAATAGCCACCTCCCCCACAGGGGCAAGTGTATGCTTAGTAGGGTGCAACTAATCCCCCCAATTCAAAGAAAAAGAATAAGGGGAAAGGTAACCAGAACCAAAAAATGTAGGGTAACTAGGGTAATCAACCTAATATACCCTAGGGGAACTCACCTACCACCAACAAATAACAACAGGATGATCAGTCTAAGCAAGCCAAGGTAATTCATACGAATAAGCCTTGTGCATGTTGTGGTGTGCATGGATATTATACTCGTGAGTGTCCCCTCTTGCCCTAGATGTATCAAATATGGGAAGCCCAAGAATCATCTAGAGGCTTGCAACCAATGCAACAACCTCCTAATCCTGCACCAAACCAACCGACCGTGCTCACAAATCCTTGCCCTCAACAAGGATTTATTGCTGCCCAACTTCAACAAGGTCAGAACACCCCTCCACCTCTGCAATCTGGTCATAGTTTACTAGATTCTTATGATGAACTCTGATGGGGTCAACACCTCTAATATCTACCTCCAAACTCGATCACACCCAATGGTTCCTTACAGATCCCTTTGGCAAAAGAAGAGGTCATTCCCAAGATCCCAAACGGACCATTACATTGTTGCTTCTAAGCAAGCCACCCATATGTACAATATAGTAGACAACTTGGCACAATCTCCTGTTGCCATGTCGACGATGGAAGTTCTCTAGTCATGCCCATCTCAGAAGAAATATCTACTAAACACTCTGGGTGGATATGACCCTTTAGATGAATGTTTGATTATGTTCCCTTTTGATACGTCAGATCATCCACCAATACCCCCATATGTTGCTTTCCAAATACCAGTTAGAGTACACAATGCTATCATTCAGCGGTGTATTATTGACGAAGGTGCATCCACATGTGTGATGTCGGTAAATGTTTGGAAACAACTCAAGTCACCTGAACTATCCCCATCCACCATCACTTTGTGTGCTTGGGATGGTCACCCTTCACAACCCCTTGGCATGTATTGCAACTGTCCTATCATAGTTCCTGGTAAGATTGTTTGTGATGACATAGAGGTTATCGATTCCCCTTTAGATTAAAACATTCTATTGGGTTGTAGCTACATTTATGCGATACCATCTGTGGCATCTATGCTTTTCCGTAAGATGTCCTTCCCCATAATGGAAAGATCATTACAGTCGATCAGCTGACATATTACGAGCCAAGGTCTCAGTCGTCACTTGATTCCATCATATCATCAATGATCGATAAATAAAAAATCAAGCCCCTCACTAGTCTCTCACTTGGAGTCTACAAAGATTCTGCCTTACTTGGTGCATTCCCTGGTCCCCCGCCTCTCATCTTCGACCCCAACTTATCGAGTGTTTGAATGTTACAAGCATCCTTGAATGCCTGTAAGAAATCCACTATGCTTGGCCAACAACCAGATCCACCGCATCCTGCTATTGCACCCTCAACATATGGGTCCACCCATCAAGAACCTCCTCCTTCTGTGGGTGCCTCTCCTTTGTTCCCACTAGGAACTCTCCCTCCAGGTCTTAACCATCCATGAAATGTTCCACCGGGACACTACCTAACAGGTCAGATACCTTTCTTGTTTCCTCCACCTAGAATATTTTCTGTTCCTGTTATGGCTACATTGAGTCTTCATCACATGACCTTGGGGATCCCAGTCTAGTACATCGATCCCCTTGATAACACTCCACCTAGTCAGCTAAGACCATATCACGCTTTGTCCCTAGCTCAAATGGTCCCCAAAACCCCTGCCTTTGCTTCAGTTCCATGATAACCTCAATAGGAACCCACTCATGTTGCGAAAGCATCTGGCGAGGGGGGCAAAGCCAAAAAGAAGGAACCGAAGGAAAAGTCTTCCCAAGTACCTTCAACTCCCAAGCCTCTAAATTCAACACATTTGTGTGCTTTGTGTGATGTTGTTGGGAATAGCACCAATAACTATCCTGAACTTACTCATCTCAAACCCTTGGTCCAAGTTAGCTTACCTAACATACCTGAGGTCCAAGTTAGCTTACCTGATCTAACTAAGAAACTTAAATCGCTGCGTACAAATCACCCATGTGTTTTGTGCAATCATTACGAACACTATTCCCATTTTTTCCCTCATCTCGACGAACTTCGTGATTGCCTCTATGTGCTTCGTGACTTTGAGGCCACTCGTAGTGGATGATTTACTCCTCTACTCGTGGGTTCTCGTACCACGAGTACACTAGAACAGGGGGATTCTGACCTAACAATTGTGATTGCTGTGCTCAATGTTGAGATAACATATTCTACGATCCAGATCATTTACCTGTCATCATCCATGATATCATCATATGAAAACATCTCTTAGGTTTCCCCACATGCTTCGGTCGAACCTTCCTTGTCGAATTCTCATGTCTCAACATCCGTAGATCTTCCATTTACTAGCTCTTCGTCTAACACTCCAGAAGTTGCGTGTGTGAACCTTCTTTCTCAGGATGATGCACTAGGTAGTTTCATCACTCATGTAGTCTCTTTTCCTCCAATCCTATCATCTTCCATTTCGATGAGGACATCATGGAAGCCATGACTACCCCTGATTACCCTTGGGATGATATGCACCATCATGCGTACTTCCTTCCATATTTGTGAACCCGTAAGTTTTCCCCCAATCTTACTCGTGATAATCGATGATGTATCCAATACTAGGCCCCTCGCTATCTTCTCATCTATGATGACCTTTATCATCATGGTGTTGATTGTATCCTTCATCATTGTCTCACTCATCCTAAAGTAGAGCAAGTACTTAATGCTTTTCACGGTGGCGCTTGTGGTGGTCACCTCTCCAGTATGGCCACTGCCTAGAAAATGATGCATGCTAGTTACTTTTGGCCTAATCTCTTCAGTAATTGCATTGAGGCAGTTAAGCACTGTTCTAATTGCCAGCATTTTGTCCCAAAGGCAAGAGACCCTCTAGCTCCCCTCCATCGTGTCATCGCAGCCGATCCTTTCTGTAAATGGACCATTGATTTTATGGAGTGCCCACTGCCATCCACTAATAACCATAAGTATATTATCATGGTAGTCGACTATTTTACCAAATGGTCCGAGTCCATGCCTAAATTCAACAATATCGTAGCTACCATGACCCTCTTTTTCTTCAACCATGTTAGCACTCAATTCAGGGTTCCAAAAATATTGGTCTCTGACCATGGCCGACATTTCGAAGATGGGGTATGGCATGAGCTATCCTCTCTGTTGCGTTTTGAGCAATAGTGTTCATCATATTATGTTAAAATTGGAAACTAGGGCCAAACTCCATGTGGGTCATCCTATTTATGGTAGTTGATATTTTTATTGGATCCCTCTCATCGAGAGGTGTAGGATTGATCTAAATAAGATCCGATTCTGATAAGCATTCATGGAGTTATGAATTTATTTATGTTATAAGACAAATTATCAAGTTGGTGAGCAACTTCTGTAGGCTCATAAGCCCAACCGTCATGTCTATTCAACCACTACATTTTTAGTATAAATAGAAGAGGACTTGAAGTCATTTTGACACACTTACTCTTAATGTGATCTCCTCTCCATGTCTTGGGTTTTTGGAGAAGAAGAGACACTAAAGAGTACGCTGGCCTAGTATGATGCCCTAGCTGCAAGTGATGCCCTAGCTACAGATGATGCCCTAGTCTAGCACAATCATGATGACTTATCTATATGTAGTTATGAAAACTCATATACACTAGTCATAGAGACATCTATCTGCAGTAAATAGAGACACATAATACACAACAAGGAAACTTGTTCACATAGTCGTAGAAGACAAAACTCGTAATTTCCTCTGAAATTTCGCATAGAAGAAGAGCCGCTATAGGGTTAAGGAGCCGCAGGTCAATGGGTTAAGAAGAGCTGCTACAGGTTAAGGAGCCGCATGTCAGTGGGTTAAGAAGAGCCGCTGCAGGGTTAAGGAGCCACAAATTAGTGGGTTAAGAAGAGCCACAGTAGGGTTAAGGAGCTGCAAATTAGTGGGTTAAGAAGCCACAGTAAAGGAGGATCATATCTCAGAGATACACAATCAAGAAAGGATAAATCTCACATGGAGAAATAGACCTACACCTAGGGTATGATTGTGCCTTGTTTGGGATATAGGTGCAATCATGATCTCGAAAAAATGAAGCTGAAGGACATCATATCATGAACACTGCTGTGATTGAAGGTCTAGACTCGGCATTAAAGTGATAGACCAATCTCGGCTTAACAAGGAACTGTCTTGGCATTAGATCTTGGTTGATCTCCTGTAGCAGCCTAGACACGTTGAACAACAGTGATAGATCACTCTCTTGGCTTAATGAAGACCATGTCAAACATATATATGGTACAGTCTTGTCACAACCTAAAGATAAAATAAGATTTCGTTGATGATAGATTCTCAGCATACTTGTGATGGGAGACATACAGTCTTACTAGCTGTCACAATATTCAAATATAGCATAATGCAATCCTGATGTGCTACGAAGAGCAGTAAGAAATATCATAGTCGAGGTCCTGATAGAACTGTGATCATAATAGACACAAATCATGATTTATCATGATCTTTTATGTGATCTTAGTGCAACAAGGTGCAAGAGAGATGTGACATCAATGATCTAAATGAAAAGGATCACATTAATTATAGATCATCATCATATATATGTATATGAGCATAATGATGTAAAGGGCAACATGATCCAGGAGCAAGATGATGATGAATAGGGCTGCATGATATGGAAGATGTAGCATAATGGGCAACATGATGATGAGAGCAGATGAGAGCATCTGAGTCATCTAGGTCCAGCACTGTGATGGTACATCATGGTGCTAAATAGTAAGGCGCAACAAATGGAAGAAAGGCAACACTATGGTAAGTGAAGGAGTCACCCTAGAGAATCAGTTGAAGCAATATGTCTTCATCTAATCTCATGTGATATCAAAAGTCAAAATATTGACTTCTATTGTAAATGTACTATCTCTCTCAGCTGAACTTTGAAGAACTTAAAAGAAGAATTGATCAAGGGTTTCCCCACATTGGGGTTTGTCCCTAGCTAGCACCACATCTTGTGTCCTCTTGTGTTGGCTTGTCTTCTGCGATTTATATTTATGTTCTATTTTTAGTTTACTTTAATGTTGATTTGATTTCTAATCTAGAAAAGATATTGGAAAATTGAAATAAATTGCTCTAGCATAGAACATACCTAAAATTAACATGGAATTAGAGCTGAGGTGAAGACAATGCCCAAGAAAGAGAGAAAGAGAAATCACCGAAGACAGTTGGGAAAGGAAAAAAGGATCAATGGGTTCCTCATCCCTCTTCAAATTCACCAAGGGTGAAGTCGAAGCAAAAAATACTATCAGAATGGTGCAGCGGAATATGGCCTACCTAAAGATCACTTCATTGGAAGACCAGATCTCAGGGTGGAAGCAAAGGCAGATGCCTTGGGTGAAATAAGTTTGGCCATTATGTGAAGGAGTGTCCAAATGGTAGGGACACATCACTTGATGATGATAACAGTCATTCCAGGGACATATTCAATGATCAGAGAAATGATAGGAAATGCAGGTCATTAAGGACAAGATCAACTCTTCATCAAAAGAAAAGAACCCCAGGATTATACTTGGAGCCGTTGCCACCTATCCTGGAGAGGGCATAGGGAATGTTATCTCTCAATGGAATGAGGGTAACTCAATTCAATTACAGAATCTCCTTTATGTACCTGATCACAAGAAGAACTTGGTGTCCATTTTAGCAATGGAAGTCGAAGGTTTCAAGGTGGCACTCGTCGATGGAAAGGTACATGTTTGAAAATAGAATTTCAAGATGTTTTTGAGTTCAGGGTTGTATCAAGTTACAGGAAGTCCACTGGGGACCATGTACATTGACACATAGCAATGCAGGTCTGTGAGTCAGATGGTGACAGGGAAGCCTCAATTCAAAAGGAGCATGAAAGTACATGTCTGAGATGTACCAAAGGAAAATCTTACAAGGGGACCATTCCCCTCATGTAGCAAGTCCACAAGTGTGGAACAACCCAAGGGGTTTGAGATTGATAATCAGGAATCTCATGTATACAGGTGGAAGAAAGCCCTCTATGGCTTGAAGCAAACACCCTGGGCATCATATGAGAGGATCAATAGCTGTCTGATGAAGCTGAGATTCACTAGGAGTGAAACCGATCCAAACCATCCGAAGGTTGTGGATGATAGACCTCTCATACCAACACCTTATGAGGACAACCTATTTTTGACAGGTGCAGATCCTCTCATTTGCAGAAGTAAGAGGGAGTTGGATTCTGGATGTGGAATGATAAACTACAAGCTTGTGACTACCTCGGGAATCTTAACTTTCAGAACTTATATGGTAGTAATGTTGGACCAGATTTGGGAAATGCCTTTGAGTTTCATAAACTCATTCGCATTGAAGTTCTTGGTGAACTTCTGTCCGGACATATGTATTGCAACTAGCATGGTGAGCTCATATTTGGTTAAGCCTCACTAGATTGGTGCCAAGAATCTTCTGAGATATCTTCGGGGCACAATCTCTCATGGATTGAGATACACTACCGAAAATAGGTAACTGCATGATTATTCGATTTCTGACTGGGTAGGCAGTGTGGTGGACTATAAGAGCACTTTCGGGTGTTGTTTCTCCTTGGGATTTTCTTTGATATATGGATGATGTGTTCTCCATGACGATTATGTAGCAGGATGATCAATTCTTCTGTGAGTTCTGGATGATGTGTTCTCAATGACAATTGTGTAGCAGAATGATTAGTTCTCCTGTGAGGTCTGGATGATGTGTTCTCCATGATGATTGTGTAGCAGGATGATTAGTTCTCTTGTGATGCCTGGATGATGTGTTCTCCATGGCGATTGTGGAACAAGATGATTTGCACTCCTGTGGGCCAGGTTGATTGTTTCTCCATGGCATCCACTGTATAGGATGATTCGCTTTCTACTGTGGACATGATGATTAGTTTTCCTGTCAAGGCATCCTACCCATGCAGTTTGGGACTCATGGAAAGTACATCTCATCTGATCAATGAGCAGGGAAATGAGGATAGGGACCATAGTAGTACTAATGGACGCATCGTTGTATCTACTGTACCTCCTATGCTAGGATGACTTTCATTGATTTGGGATCAATGATACTGGTCTGGGACTAGTGGTAGGAGTTGTATCCACTATGACATTGACTTCGGGTCAGTAGAGGACTAGTTTGGGACCAGTGGTACATACTCTAAGACTGACTTCGAGTCACTAGAGGACTGGTCTGGGACCAGTGAGAGTGGTACATACTATGAAACTGACTTCAGGTCAGTTGATGACTGGTTTGGGACCAGTGGTACACACTCTGAGACTGACTTCAGGCCAGTGGAGAATGGTATGACAAATTCTCAATCAATTATTCTTCTTCATGGTTTAGAATAGCTGAACTAAGTAGAGCAGAGCAGAGCTAGCAGAGCAGAGCTGAGCAGAGCTAAGCAGAGCTGAGCAGAGCTAGTAGAGCTGAGTAGAGTTAGCAGAGCAGAGCAGAGCCAACAGAGCTGAGCAAAGCTAGCAGAGCTAAGGAGAGTCGAGGAGAGCTGATAAGAGCCAGCAGAGCTGAGCAAAGTAGAGTAGAGCCAACAAAGCTGAGCAGAGCTAGCAGAGTTGAGCATAGCCAGTAGAGTTTAGCAAAGCCAATAGAGCTGAGCAGAGTAGTGCAGGGCACTGATGGCAAAGATATTACAATCGGACATATGGATAAGCGAATGGAGTTCTCCCTAGTTGAGAGGGAGTGTTAAAATTGGAAACTAGGGCCAAACTCCATGTGGGTCATCCTATTTATGGCAACTTATATTTTAATTGGATCCCTCTCATCAAGAGGTGTAGGATTGATCTGAAGATCATCCGATTCCGATAAGTATTCATGGAGTTATGAATTTATTTATGTTATAAGACAAATTGTCAAGTCGACCATCAACTTCTGTAGGCTCAGAAGCCCAACCATCATGTCTATTCAACCACTATGTTTTTAGTATAAATAGAAGAGGACTTGAATTCATTTTGACACACTTACTCTTAATGTGATATCCTCTCCACGTCTTGGTTTTTTGAAGAAGGAGAGACACGAAAGAGTATGTTGGCCTAGTATGATGCCCTAGCTGTAGGTGATGCCCTAGCTGCAAATGATTCCCTAATCCAACGCAGTCATGAAGACTTATCTATACACAGTTATGAAGACTCATATACACTGGTCATAGAGACATCTATTTTCCGTAAATAGAGATACATAATACACAACAAGGAAACTTGTTCACGCAACCATAGAAGACAAAACTCGTAATTGCCTATGAAATTTCACATAGAAGAAGAGCCGTTGTAGGGTTAAGGAGCCACAGATCAGTGGGTTAAGAAGAGCCGCTATAGGGTTAAGGAGCCGTAGATTAGTGGGTTAAGAAGAGCCACAGTAGGGTTAAGGAGCCACAGATCAGTGGGTTAAGAAGCCATAGTAAAGGAGGATCATATCTCAGAGATCTGTAATCAAGAAAGGAGAAATCTCACATGGAGAAACGGACCTACACCTAGGGTATGATTGCACCTTGTTTAGGATATAGGTACAGTCATGATCTCGGCAAAATGAAGCTGAAGGACATTGTATCATGAACACTGTTGTGATTGAAGGTCTAGACTTGGCATTACAGTGATAGACCAATCTCGGCTTAACAAGGAACCATCTTGGCATTAGATCTCGGTTGATCTCCTGTAGCAGCCTAGACACGTTGAACAACAGTGATAGATGTCTCTCTTGGCTTAATGAAGACCTTGTCAAACATATATATGGTACAGTCTTTTCACAACCTGAAGATAAAATAAGATTTCGTTGATGATAGATTCTCAGCATACTTGTGATGGGAGACATACAGTCTTACTAGTTGTCACAGTATTCAAATATAGCATAATGCAGTCCTGATGTGCTACGAAGAGTAGTAACAAATATCATAGTCGAGGTCCTGATAGAACTGTGATCATAATAGACATGAATCATGATCTCGTATGTGATCTCAGTGTAGCAAGGTGCAGGAGAGATGTGACATCAATGATCAGTAACAAGGATCACATTAATTATAGATCATCATCATATATATGTATATGAGCATAATGATGTAAAGGGTAGCATGATCCAGGAGCAACATGATGATGAATAGGGCTGCATGATGATGGAAGATGCAACATAATGGGTAGCATGATGATGAGAGCAGATGAGAGCAGTTCAGTCATCTAGGTCCAACACTGTGATGGTACAACATGGTGCTAAATGGTAAGGTGCAACAAATGGACGAAAGGCAACACTATGATAAGTGAAGGAGTCATCCTAGAGAATTAGTTGAAGCAATATGTGTTCAACTGATCTCATGTGATTGTAAATGTACTATCTCTCTCTGTTGAACTTTGAAGAACATAAAAGAAGAACTGATCAAGGGATTCCCCACATTGGGGTTTAGCCTTTGCTAGCACCACATCTTGTGTCCTCTTGTCTTGGTTTGTCTTCTGCGATTTATATTTATGTTCTATCTATAGTTTACTTTAACGTTGATGTGATTGCTACTCTGGAAAAGATATTGTAAAATTGAAATAAATTTCGCTAGCATAGAACATACCTAAAATTAACATATTACTACCCCCAGGGTAATGGACAAGTTGAAGCGGTCAACAAAATCCTTAAAAATATGCTTCAACGGATGGTGAACAAACACAAAACCAACTTGCACCTTATGCTCTTCCCAGCTGTATGGGCCTATATAACTTATGTTAAAATCTCCACAGGGTTTACTCCTTTATATCTTGTTTTTGGCGAGAAGGTAGTCTTACTGATTGAGTGTGAAATCCATTCCATTCACCTAGATGTCTAACTTCTCCTTGACATCCAACCATTAGAACAAAGACTTATCATGCTTGAGTGTGCCTCTGAGGACCTCCCTATTCACTACAAACCATAGAAGCGGCCAAGAAGCGCACCAAAGCTCAATACGACAGAAAAGTCCACCCTCGTACATTTCACAAAGGTGATCTTGTTTTGTGTATGACCAGGCCCATGCTGTCCTGGGGCATGGGAATTTCAAACCATTATGGCTAGGACCTTACATCACTCATAAGGACTTGGGTAAGGGGGCATATATTCTAGAGGATTTCGAAGGCCCATAGCATTAATTTGCATGTATTTATTTCTGCCATGCACTTAGGTAGCTTGCATTATCTCATTTGTTGTCTTTTGCACCTTTCAGATGGATCCATCATCCACACTGTATATCGTCTATGCTGATGGTGTGAGTTGCTTCTCCAAGAATCTAGCCTTGGCAACTTGGGTCATTTTTACCCCCTTACACATGTTAGTTCACTCTAACAGTGTGTGCATTGGTTTTGCCACCAATAATCAGGCCGAATATGATGCTGTGATAGGCTTTTTACTCGATGCCCTTGCTCATCGGATCCTTCATCTTCATGTTCATTTAGATTCCTTGCTACTTGTCATGCAATTGAATGGTGTGTATCATGTGCATAACCAAGTCCTTTTTAGAAAATATCTACGAGTTAATATTTTGGTACGTGAATTTGATTCCATTACATTCAGTCATGTTCCTAGAGCCCAAAATAGCTATGTAGATGCCATTGCAAATAATATTATAGATTGGAATTTATCACATGTATACCACAAAAGACAACCATAATTAGAACAAATGGCGAACCACAATCGTCATATAAGAGATGCATAATCACATAATATATCGACATATAAAAAATATAAGTTTTTGGAGTCCAATACTCTACATACATCATACTTGCCCATAGCATGTTATTAAAACAAAAACAAGGGGACCCACACGTCCCCAATTCCTAGTCACTATCTAGAGGATCCCGAGCCAATGGCTCTTCTCCCCTTGCTCATAGATCCCGTATTTCCTGACCTGCCATCGCCATGCACTGCATGAGCCCTTGCCACTTTGAGGGAAGACTGGTATACTCATATGTATACCGATCTTCTAGTTCATGCCATTTGTGCTTAGAAACACTGGTTAGGACCACATCACATCTACGATGGAGGTCATCAAGTAGATCCTTGTAGTCACGACCCTGGTGTGACGATGACGCGCTCTGATTTGCATCCCTAGGTGCTGCGGCTCGTCTCGTATATCCTGCCAATTTCACGGTGCTATATCTGTATCCCACATATTTTAAACTCAGTACCATATACAAGTTGTAAAAATATGAAATGCACTAAAATATAACAACTTAACACTTACCATATAGGCCCCATGCTCATCCGAGTGGAAGCGATAACTTAGGATCACCCTGATAGTTCATATCACTGTATGGAAAATCATCTATGTATAGTGGAATCTAATCCCAATGTGCGAAAAAATTGGGTCAGAACACTTGTTCGATCCCCCCCTCCTCCCATAAGCAGTAGTTTCCCCCAACTGTGAATCTTGGGCTCCTGTTGGCCCCCACCACAAATCTATACATGAGGGTAGATAGTAGGGATCTTCTCAAAGAAGAATGCACATAGTATTGTACCAAACACATAATCATGGTTCACCTACTACCTGCATAGTTTCAACTTTTGTTTCATCGACGACAACATCATTTAGGCCCACCCATAGTAGGTCCCCCCCAACACACTCTCTACCAACATCATCTGCGCCCCAATGATGTGATGGAACGCTTGGCTTCCTAGAACCCGCAGTATTGCTACAACAAAAACCAGTGTCTCTAGTCTCTCTAGAGCACTAATCAGGATGGTTGTGCCCTTAACACGAACACCTCATGGACAATGGCAATCTACAAACTCTGAGATGTTCCTCCCACGAGGAACCACCGATGTATATCCCCCACCACCCCCAGGGGGGAGTCCGGTCAATAAATATATGTCTTGATATGTAAACTCGATCCTTTGCCCCTGCACTATAAATATCTCCTGGTGCGGATCCTAATAGCTCACGATCCTCAACAACAAAGGCTCACCTGCCTTAAATAGTGGGTTCTCCAACAACTTGAGAACCCCATAACGAGCCAACTCCCCTCGCACCACCTGATTCCCCTGAATCTCGAAATGAAGGGCATGCAAATCTTGTTCACACTAGTTGATCTTGAGCTTTGTCGTATCTATAATTAAAACTCACCTAGCCAGAAGATCACTCTCCCTCTCAGCTCCACATTGCAGTTTTCTGTCTAGAACCTATGAGCTCACAGGTTTTCCTCTATTTCCTGTAAGCAAGAGCACAGTTTTGGGCCCAAAAAGTGTGATCCCGGCGAGAAGATGAGCAGGGGTCTCCTAGTGATCTATGGGGCCCTAAACTAAAAATTTAATCCACTTGAATTGAAGAGACAAGTAAGACCACCTAGCTGAAAGTCAGAGATATCAATTCTGTCAATTGGTTTGTCTGCTAAGATCTCCATAAGATTTAGGGCCTTCTCCTCCTCTCAAAATTGACCACAACTCACTTAGAAAATGAATTAAATTGGAGGGAAAAAGCCCTTTTCTAGGAAAACCCACATTGTTTCTATTTCACATTGCAACAATATCGTAGCTCCATTTGATGAACCTTTAGCACCATTAGAAAGATCTCACCGAGTGCTCTAATGGGTTTCTTTTAGTTTTTGGTAATTTGAAACATCACCAGGAAGCTACTTTTTCCATGAAGCGTCACTTTACTGCCTCTTAAAATCGAATTTCTACATATGAGTCACTTGTACTTTGGGACCACTTTCCCTTGGCACTTGTCATCTCAAGTGTTGATTTTCGTCATGAGTAACCATCATTCACTCATGTTTTCATGGTCCCCCTGGGCCTACTCTGTGTGGAAAAATCATCGAGTCACCCTTGTTTAGAGCATCCACGATGAGTCACCCTTGTATCCACAGAGTTTGTTTCGAGTCCCATTGTGTCCCATTACAGTGTTTCATCCATCGTTACATATGATTCATCCTGTGTTGTCCATTTTGGCCTCCAGTCATATTGTCCACCATCCCCTTCGAAGTCGATTCAGTCATTGCCAGGTCAACCATGCAATTTATGCTCTGACAAGGGAAGTCGTCAGTTTGTCCCTCAGTCCCCATTCCCCTTATCATTCTTAGTGTTAGTCCATCAGTCACATTACTATTTTCCCTCGTGCCGTAGTTGAGGATCCTCATTGCCTCACCTATGATGTGCTCTATTCTATTGAAATCAACACATTCATTCTAGAAGAACGACCTAAAGGGCGGTGTACCTTGATTCCAGCTTACATTCTTGTTCGGTGCCTCAGATCAAGCAAAGGGAATATTTATTACCCTTTGAATTGATTGCTTACCCTTTGAATGGATGGTCCAGTGATGCACTAGATTATACCGTGTGATTCCCGGGTGTGTGTGAGATGTTTCAAACATCATGAGGAGGTGGCCCTTCAGGTAGCCCCCAACATGCCTGGATGACCTCAGATTATCCTACAACCTTAGATGTAGTTCCACATATTTGATGGGTTCGGTTCCAACCGCTTGTAGCACACATAGCTGCATATCTCCTCCAGATGATCCATTCAGTTTTGCAGAGCTATTTCCTATTTAGCAGGGATTCTTTGGTTGTTACACCCACCCTCCAACCCATTTCAGAGGGTGGGAAATTATGTCTCATGTACTCAGATGTTAGTGTATTCAATGTTGGCTCATGTTTTTCCAAGCGCATTATGTAAATGGGATGTCTTATATTATTTTTTGGCCTATTGTTGCTAGCATGTCACGTACCATTTATTATGTACTTTATTGTTCAGTTTCATTTTTCTGGGCGCATCATTATTCTTTGTACTGAGTTATCTCAACGGGTATAGGTATGCCTCCCCTGCCTCACTGAGATCAGGTACCACAACATCAAAGGAGACTTAAATAAGTTAGTTTGTCTCACCCCCTCAGTTCCTATCCTCTTTTGCTTCAGCCCATTGATCTCTCTCTCTCTCTCTCTCTCTCTCTCTCTTTCCCTCCTTCGGTGTCTGGTGATTCTGTTCTTACAATGTACTTCGGTCACACGTTTTGCTCCTAACACTCGTCGTACGCTGGGGGGAAATCTGTTATCATCGAAAATTGGTCATCTAACCATATTTTACCATAGTAAAATTGCTTTCACATAAGAAATTACTTGATAAACCACATTTATTAAGTTATTTCTGGTTAAACCCATGGGGAATAATTAAATAAATCATTATTTATTTAATTTTCCTCTAGGAATAATTAATTAAACCATTGTTTAACTAATATTCCTTGTCATATTTGACCCAATCACGAGAAATAATTAGATAAATCATTATTTTTTTTTATTTTTCTTTAGGAATAATTAATTAATCATTATTTAGTTATTATTCCATGTTAAATTTGACTAAATCACCTAGGAATAATTAAACAAACCATTATTTGTTTATTATTCTTTAACTATATTTTCGAAATGATAAATAAATCATTTATTTATTTATTATCTAAATAAAAGTATTTGACCAAATTAAATACTTTTTCCCTCCAACAAAATATAATAAAATATTCCAAGTGGTTAGGTCTAGAATTTGGTTAATAATATTTTATTATTTTCCATTATTTGAGAATAACCTAATATTTTGTTACAAAATGAAGGGTTTTACATCCATTTTTCACTTTCGATTATTTTCATTATTGCACTCGCAGTTGCAACTTTGATTATTGTCATTGTCGCTTTCCATTTTTTTCATTCTTGAGTTCCCATTTGAGCTCTACACACATTTTGCTGGGTTTATACATTGTAGAGAGAAGAGACTTTACCAAGATGAAGCATTTGAGGACAACCAAGAACCCATCCCATTTGAGGGGGATTGGTAACATTTTACCTATTCCTTTCACCAAGTGTTACATAATAAATTACAATTTCATATTCTTGTCTTGTACATTGGTCGTTTTGGAGTTATTATTTGCTATAGTTCTTATTTCTTTCTGCTGTATAACTGCTTTTGCTACATAGATTTGAAAGTTTGCAGGTTTTATTTCTTATACCTGTTGCAGATCTAAAGGGTTCTACAACCATTTCTATTGTTAGGGTTGTTTATCATCCACAACTTAATGTGTGCTCTTTTCGTACACTCTTGATAAGAATACACTATAACATCACAAGGGTTGGAGGAATAGAGGTTGAGGAGATATAAGGGTCAAACATTGGAGGTATTCCTCAGGGGAGAATTTAGCCAAAGTTCAGAGAGATTTCCAGTGGTGGATTTGGGTTTAATTCAACAATATCAATTTTGTGGGGCGTTTTCTGGCCAAATTGGGTAATTTGCACTTGTTGGGGGTCACCGAGGGTCGGTGGATTCAACTGAAGCCCTTTCTGGGTTTTTGTGGGTTTATTGAGAGGAGTCCTTAACTAATTTTAAATATTTTTTTCGGGCAATACTCGGGCATGAAATCCTAATTTTTATAGCAGGGAAAATTGTTAGTTAGCTGGGGAATTTGAACCTTTTTGTGGGTTCGATTTTTTCTTAGAGAGAGGCCAAACCTTTTTTGGGTATTTTTGGGTTTGAAGAGATGAGCTTGCAGCTGTAATTTTAGAGCATTCTGGGCAAGGCGATCAATTCTATTCAGCAGCCCGCAATGGAGTTTCTGGGCAAGTTCAAGCTATAAATTTGGGCCAATTCCAACACTTGATCCTACACATTCTAACTTGGGGTTTATGTTTCTTGTTGTAGAAAGCCGAGATTCTATGGATTTCATCCTCTTGTACTTGATTTTGCATGCATAATTAATAAAATGGCTCAGGGCTATTGCCATGATTTTGGGGTTTTCTGATTTGTGCTCTTGTTTAGATTTTTATTGTTGTATTTTAGTTCATGCATTTGTTATTTGCTGTAAATTTCATTTTGGAATATTACAGTGGTATCATTGGCTCAACCTATTGGGAACCCTTCATTTTATGACAAGATGAGAATAAAAAGCTAAGAAATCATGGGTTCCAAAGAAACATTAGAATCAAACTACCTGACAGTAACCTTGAATGAGGTGATTAGGATGCAAAAAATGAAGGTTGATGTGGGGGACCAATTGATTCATTCCATAATTGGGAATCAAGACCATTCTCAATTATAAAACAAATCAGCTATGCCCAAAATTACGGTAATGCATCAAGATGACAATAAATGATTGCAATTGATGTGGAGTTATTGGAAGAAAAATGGAGGGCATGCCAATCATTGGGTCATGGCATTCAAGCATCCCTCTTT
Organism: Pinus taeda; assembly: GCA_000404065.3. NCBI lineage: Eukaryota > Viridiplantae > Streptophyta > Pinopsida > Pinales > Pinaceae > Pinus > Pinus taeda. The sequence goes on along the minus strand of APFE031212739.1, from coordinate 25,119 downwards.
TTTTGGGAGTACTTTAAAATAAGAGGCATGTAAAAATCAGTGGGGATTCAATGGAATTATTAAGGGACGATGAGAGGATTAAGGAAGAAGATGGGAGAGTAGTTGAAGGGGCCATGTTTGGCAGGGAGACAATTGAGCATACACATGTTGATGAGATTCCATATGTTGTTTAGGTATCCATTGATGAGGTATCCTAGGTTGTGACCGAGTTCTTAGGTGATAGTAGCGCACCATAGTTTTGTTGAATTTGGTATCGGAGGACAGGTGGTTCCCTAAGGCTTTGATCTTTGGCCTAGGGAATTGTGTCCAAAAGAATTTAATTTTTCTCCTAAAGTGACTTTATAATTTTTATAAAGTCAAATCTAATTTAAAAGTGACTTTAAGTGATAAAGTTACTAAAGCTTAATTTTAAAGTGACTTTAGTAAAGTCAATGTAAAATTAGAAAGGAAAAGTGACTTTGGAAATAAATGACTAAGTGGGTCTTTATTAAAGTGGGGTGAATTAAAAAATAGAAAGTGAGATTTAAATGTGCATTTAATCTCAACCCTAGATCTCAATCTATTTCAGCCATTGGATTTAGGATCACCCAAAAGTCACTTAGGGTTAGATTTAAAGGAGAAAAGGAGGAAAAGGTCATTCATTCTTTCATGAGCAGATTGAGAGAAGGAGAGCAAGAGAGCAAGGGAGATTTCTGGACAGGGAGGAGAAGGAGACAGCAACTTGGCACACATTCCAAGGCAATAGTTTATTAAATCCGTACAGCTGAGTTAGCACACAGTGAAAGACAGATTTTGGCACGATTTTCTAGAAATCCGTATAGCTGTTTGCATAGAAATTGAGGAGCAGTTTGCACAAAAATCGAGGAGTAGTTTGTTGGCACATTTTCCAAGGAAGGCCGTATAGCAAGTGGTTGTACTTTGGCACGTAGATGAAGGCAAATCTGTATAGCATATTGCTGGGTTTTTCTGCATGCAAATTGAGGTCCATACAACATATTTATGGCAGCTTGGCACACATTTCTAGGCAGGCCGTACAACAACATTTAAGGCTGAAAGTGAGCACAAAAATCGAGGAGGCCGTACAACATGTATTGCTGTCCTGTTTTGCTGTTTGCAAGTATTTTCCAGTTGGCTGTGAGACATGGAAAACGAGATAAGTTGTAAAAGTTTGCTTGCTAATTTTTGCTGAATATTTCTCACTGTAAAAAGCATTTTCAGAAATAAGAAAGATCTCTCGAACTGGTTTTCCCCAAGAGTTGTAGGGGGTTTTTCCAGGGTCATCTTGACCAAAAATCACTGTGTTTAAATGTGTTAAATGGCTGTTTGTACCTACTGATTTTTATTTCTGCATTTTCCAGCATTTTGTAAAATTTCTAGAATTTGTGTTTTCAACAATATTCATTTTTCAGTTGTTGAATGTATGGATATGGGAAAGGGCATTTAACTATTTTGGAGAAATAAGGTGAAACTGAAAACCAGGGTGGGAATTTTTTTTTTTTACATGGTATCAGAGCTTGAGTGCTGAAGTGCAGTTTGGGACAGCAAGGAGGAAAATTACAGCCATCTGATTTTTCACTCAAAAAATTCCAGCAAGCTGATTTTTCACAAACAACAGTTTTATCTTTACTACAATAGTGCTATTTTTTCAGTTTTAGGACAATAGGATGTCATTGGGATTGAGGGTGGAGGATAGGTTGGATGGGCATGCAAATTACAGCGTTTGGAAGGAGAGAACGCAGAGTATCTTTGAGGAGGCAGAAGTCTGGGACATCATGGTGCATGCCACACAAAACCCTGTTGTTGTGCCTACTGATGCTACTCAGTTGGATGAGTATAATAAAAAGAACAACAAGGGTAAGAGACTGATTCTAGATGGAGTCAAAGACCATTGCATTCCTCATGTGAGAGGAAAGAGAAATGCCCATGAGATGTGGACAACATTGTCCAATCTCTACCAGAGTACCAATGAGAACCGGAAAATGGTCCTGAAGGAGAAGCTGAAGATAATTAAGATGTAGAAATTTTGAATAATAAACACATATTAAATGGAGATTATCCTAATCATGTACTATTGAGGAATACATACACAATACATAAGCTCCTCTACGTTGATCATCAATATAGCAGCATCAATAACAATAAAACATCAAGAGCATGCACACATTAACACAGTATGTAACCGGGGGAAAGCTTACAGCTGAAAACCCTTCCCACTTGGGAGAGGTTTTGGGATGATTGCATTCAGACAGAGATCAGGAAATGTCAGCTTGGGGCAGCCAAGCTAGTTGAGCAGGATAAGGATGTAGCACTGTCGGCAGGAGGCAAGAAAGGAAAAGGGAAGAAGCAGGCTTCCACAAGCAATGCTGGGGGCAAAGGCAAAGGTAAAGATAAATAGGGTAACACACATAAGGACTATTCCAAGGTGAAGTGTTGGAATTGTTAAAAGATGGGACACTATGCAGTTGTGTGTCTGGAGAAGAAGAAAAAGAAGGGGAAGAACCAGAGTGTGGCAGCTTCAGCAGAGGTTGAGGACTTTGCAGATCATTTTGACCAGGAGTTTGGGTTCACTGCGTGTGAGTTCTCTAGTGCAGGATCACCTGCCACACAGGTTCAGAGGGAGCATGTTTTTCCCTCGATTAGCGGAGCGTCTTCGGGTATCTGGTATGTTGACAGTGGGGCTTCACGTCACATGACAGGAGTCCGTGAGTACTTCTCAGAGCTTTCAAAGAGTGGCACTGATATGGAGGTAGTACTCGGTGATGACAGAGTTGTTAGAGCACTCGGTGTGGGGACACTGACATTTCAGAGGGAGTCCAAACCTCCCTTGAAGGTGTCAAATGTTCTTTATGTGCCAGGGATGAGGAAGAACCTCATATCCGTCTCTGCTTTGGAGGACAGAGGATATGAGGTACTGTTCAGGGGAGGACAGGTGTTGATGTATCCTAGGGGCACTGCAGTTGATTCAGCTAGAGTGATAGGTGTACGCCATGCAAAGGTGTACAAATTTGCATTCCAGCCCCTTTTGGCATTGAGCAGTAATATCGACAACAGAGCTAGCAGTTCTGAGCTGTGTGAGATTTGGCACCGCAGGATGGGGCATATGTATCATGGAGCCTTGAGGACCTTGCGAGAGATCACTACAGGTGTGCTAGATTTCAGTACTGATCACTTTGATACTTGCAGAGGATGTGCGATGGGCAAGTTTGCCAAATCCCCTTTTCCCAGCAGTGACAACAGAGCGACTGGGATACTTGATTTGATTCATTCTGATGTGAGCGGTCGGATGTTTCATGTTTCCTTGAGTGGATATGAGTACTATGTTTTATTCATTGATGATCACTCCAGGAGGACCTGGATTTATTTCTTGAAGACCAAGAGTGAGGTCTTCAAGCGGTTTCAGGAGTTCAGAGCTCTTGTGGAGACACAGACAGGTCGGAAGCTCAAGTCCCTGAGGTCGGACAATGGAGGAGAGTACACCCTTGGAGAGTTTGTTGACTATTGTGCGGAGGCAAGCATCAGGAGGG